>QFDD01114923.1:0-13467 GCA_006871305.1 Vachellia collinsii
CCACGGAAATAGAAGAGGAGTTTGACCCCGAAGAGTATGATAAGATGATGAAGGCAGCATTTGATGAAAAATATTATAATGCAGAAGATGCTGACTTAGATTTTTGTGGTGATGATGATGAAGTGGAGAAGCCTGATTTTGAGAAAGAGGATGAATTGCTTGGGCTTCCTAAAGACTGGGACGTGTGTGGGTCTGATGATGGGTTTCGTGCAGCAAGGGAACGAGCATTAAAGCAAAATATGGAGAATGGCAGTGATGATGACCTCCAAGAGGAGGAAGAAAACAAAAACAATGAAGTTCAAGAGGAAGGTAAGCGGAAGAGAAAGCGAAAAACCGCTCTGTTGGAGAAAGCAAGACAGGCAATGATGGATGAGTATTATAAATTAGATTATGAGGATACTATTGGAGACTTGAAGACGAGATTCAAGTATGCCAAAACAAAGCCAAACAGATTTGGCTTGAGCGCATCAGAATTACTGATGATGGATGAGAAAGAGTTGAATCAATATATCTCCTTGAAAAAACTTGCTCCTTATAGGGAGGAGGAATGGAAGTTAAGCAAACAAAAGAGGTACGAGATGAAGAAGAGGACTAAAGAGCTTCTTCATTCAAAAGGTAAGGACAAGAAAAACAAAAATAAAAAATCAAGAGATGATGCCAGCAAGGCAAGTTCATCTGATAGGTTGGAGGATAACGATGAAGCAACTGCAGAGGAATTAAATGTTGAGACAAAAAGTTTATCTCGAAAAGCCAGGAGAAAGCAAAATATGGCTCATCTTAAGTTTTCATTGTCTAGGCATAAAGCATATTATGGGCAGCAACACTCTAAATCAAAGGATAAAAAAAAGCAATAAACGCTGGCAATATTTGACAGGTAATTCTTTTCCCGACCTTTTTCTTAAAATATATATATAAACAACGTTCATCACTGATATCAATAGCTGGTAGATTTAATCTTGTTTTCAAATTGCAACTTAATCTGAAAAAGCGGATCCTTGCCCAGTGATAGATTCGGCAATATAATTATCTTTTTATTCTTTTTAATGAATTTGCCCCCTACTGTTTTCCCCCTTTTTAATTTGATTTTGCTGTAACTTGTGTTTGTAATTTTATAGGAGGAACCAACCATACAAGAAACCTCATTTGCTGGATATGAAATCATAGAGCTGGAGATGACATTGCAGTTTACAAGGCCGAGATTTCGGTTGATTTTTTGAATCAAGTTCTCAATGGGAATTGTTTGTGCTTGTCTTTCTCTTAATTCTTTGTTGGATAGATTAGGGCACAAGTGATTTATTCATCATGACCAGAACCTCTGGTGGGACTCTCACTTCATTTTTGACCGATGAATCATGTCATGATTTTTATTTTTACTAATATAATGTGTGTTGTAATTTTCCAATGAATATCTTCCCAACAAATATATTTTTAAATTGTTATTAAATCTCTTATACCTGTTTTTTTTTTGTTCTTACCAATACCAAACAAGAAAATTAGTAAATTACTTGATGTTACCATGTTGGTGATATCTAGATGAAATATCCTATTTACTTACGTTTGATTTTTTTTTTTTGCCCCGGAAACTTGTCTGGCCAATTAAGATGACGACATTGAAATAGTTATTATTTTCTTTTTGTTGGCAAAAAAGAAAGCTATTATTTTCTTTTAGGCATATGGAATTTTTATTAATGTTTGAATTATGTCAGCATCCATAAAATTTATTTTTATCCTGAAAACAAAAAAAAGGTATAAGAACAAAATCAAATTTAATTTAAGCATCACGGCCTTCTGATTTGAGAAATCAAGTTTATATTTTTAGATGCTGTGAAATAGGTAAATTTGTATCTCATCCCTTCTTTTAATCTAATTCTTTATGGCGGGTAAATATTGGTAGTTTGTTAAAAATTTTACAAAGTTAATTTTTATTGTTTATGCTATCTTTCTTTATCGTCATAATTTCTGTAATTGCGATATTGGATAAAATTTACTTAATCATGAATATTATTTTAACGGCATAAATAAAGAAATTCAATTCAATTATACTTATAATTCTTTAGTTAAAGTATACATTTAGTTTCAATTTGATTCCTTAAATTTAAAAAGTACTCTTTTAATCCTTTATCACTATTACTGTTAGTTTTATTTAATGGAAAATGTTAATTCAATCTTCATTATACAATTAAATGATGTTAAAAAATATTTAAATATTGATTATTTAATATATTTATTTTTATATTTGAAAATTTAATCATATTTTATAAGCATTTAATTGTAAAATCACCATCTTAATTTGCTGAGTCACCATTTTCCATTAAGTATAAGTAACGGTGTTAATATTAAAGGATTAAAAATATATCTTTTTAAATTTAAGGGATTAAACTGAAACTTATAAATTTAAAGGATTAAATTAAATTTTAAAAAATTAAAAATTTAAATTCTATGCAAAGGGATGCAGAAAAGTGAACCTCTGGCTACTCACAGCCTTGTGTCTGCGTCCACATCTTCGTGAATCTCGTGATCGTGCCATCTGCTCTGAACTTCATCGCGTCTCTCCATCTTCGTCTCTATCAATCCCTATAATATATTTTGAGAAATTTCAAAGTCCTCCTGGAGGCCGAGGGCCGACCGTTTAAGCCCGCTTTCCTTTTTCTTATTATTAATTTAAATAAATAAATCACCTGTGAAGTGAAAACCTAGCGCCTCCGCCTCTTCCCATCAGGACTCTGTTTTTGAGGCGGATTAAAGGTTGAGTAGGCGCTTTACAGAATCTACGAAGATGGGAAGAAGAAACGGAGGGAGGTCACTGCACGAAATTCTTCGTCGTCGCCTTGAGTCCTGCAAATCCAGGTACTCAACTGTTGATGAAATTGTAAGCCATCTTCGCGCAAATTACCCTGATTACCAGCGAACAAAACAGCAAACTTTGACTCGATTTGTTCAAGAAGCTTTGGAGTCATGTAAGCCTGGGAACAAGCAGTTGAACAGAAAGCCCAATACTCCCATATTGAAGCCTGACACCTCAGAAGATAATGATGAAGACGATGAAGAAGGTCGAAGTGCTTCTCGAAAGAGGCGCAAGAAAGGTGATGAAAGTGAAGAGAGATTGCAAAAAATGGAGAGTATACACCTTCAAAGGTTACGAAGGGATCGGGGTCGTTTGTCAACCTCTTCTGCCTCATCTTCTAGTCCATCATTGTCATCAGAGTCTGAAGAGAGTGATGGTGAAGATGGGACTGTGTCTACATCAGAGGATGCGATTTATGAGGAGAAATTGGAGCCGGCCTTTGACTTGATGAAAACTATGTTGCGGGCTTCATACTCAGAAACGAAGAATGTGAAATCTACGGCAGAGGAGAAAAACGTTGAACTGGAGGTGGCTAATAATATTAGGGCAACTAAGATTGATGCTATGAATGGGGTTGGGAGTAGCATGAAAGAGGAGTTGGAGCCGAAAAGGCAACTGAGAGGTTCAGTTTCAAATGGCAATGGCGATGCTGAGGTCAAGGGGAAGATTGGACCCAGATTCAAAGATTTGGGTGGGATGGAGAAGGTGCTGGAGGAATTGAAGATGGAAGTAATTGTTCCACTTTATCATCCGCAGTTGCCAAGAAAGTTAGGGGTGAGACCAATGGCTGGGATTTTGTTACATGGACCCCCAGGGTGTGGGAAAACTACTCTGGCTCTTGCTATAGCCAATGAGACTGGTTTTCCGTTCTACCAGATATCAGCTACAGAAGTGGTTTCTGGAGTTTCAGGTTTGAATGCTACTATGCTTGACTGTCTTATATCGATATAGTTAACTGTTTTAGGAAAATTTCCTAGCTTATATTCGTTGGCATTATCTAAAGATAGTTGATATTTGATGTGAAATATGTGAAGAACTGATGTCGCTGGTGCTTTATAATTGCTAATAATGAACAATGCTGATTGGAATAAGCTGAGTCAGGTTTGACAAAAATTCTTGTTGAGGCAACTTTATGATAATTTAACTTACTGGTGCAGTGGCCCAACAAATTGTTGGTGCAGCCTGTAAGGTTGATATTTAGTAGCAATTAGGATCTTTTAAGCATCATTAGTGACTACAGCTTGTTATTATTATAGTTATCCCGATATTGATATTGATGCTTAGAGTGAGGACCTCAGGAAGTTAAAGTTGTGGATTTTTATGTTCTATTCTACTTTCCTTAGTTGTAAAGAACATAACCATTTATCATAAGTGATATTTCTAGCTGAGTGATTGGAACTTGGGAGTTGAAAAATGAACGTGCATTTTGGTAAATTCGTTTCATTGCTGCTACTATTAAGCCTTTTTATATAGATATAATTTTTCTTAACTAATCATTTGATAAATACTTTAGGAGCGTCTGAAGAAAATATTAGAGAGCTTTTTTCTAAAGCATACAGGACTGCCCCATCAATTGTTTTTATTGATGAGATTGATGCAATTGCTTCAAAAAGAGAGAATTTACAACGTGAGATGGAGAAACGAATTGTGACACAATTAATGACCTCAATGGATCAATCGAGTAGGCTCTTACAACCAGCTCATAGTTCAGAAAGTCCTGATGCCCATCCTGGCTATATTCTTGTTATTGGAGCTACAAATAGACCTGATGCTGTTGACCCTGCCCTGAGAAGGCCCGGGCGATTTGATCGTGAAATTTTCCTTGGTGTTCCTGATGAATGTGCTAGGTTGGAGATCTTGTCTGTGCTCACTCGCAATCTAACTCTGGATGGCTCATTTGATCTAAAAAAAATAGCCAGGTCTACACCAGGTTTTGTTGGAGCAGATTTGGCAGCTCTAGCTGACAAGGCAGGTAACCTAGCAATGAAAAGAATTATTCATGAAAGGAAACGTGAATTATCCCAAGATCTTTTAGATGAGCATGATGAAGATTGGTGGAGGGAACCTTGGTTACCAGAAGAGATGGACAAGCTTGTGATCAAAATGTCGGATTTTGAGGTGCTTTAGATTGATTTATATTCTAATGTTGTGCTGAAGTGTGTATGTCTTTGTATGTTTCCATTTATTTATGGTTAGAGCATCTCAGTTTTTTACAGCAAGATTTTTCATTTCAATGTCAATGGTTTGCATGCTATGTTGGTGTTGAGATTGAATCTCCCACATGGTCACAGGTTCGAAGGTTTGAATCCGACACTGAGAGAGGAGGAAGATTTTTCATTTCAATGAATTTGTGAATGTTTAGAAAGATTTGCGTTCATCATTTATCATATTATTTTTTTTTCATATTTTATTTATTATTTTAAATAATGTGGAAACCATTATATTAATCTGGGTATTGTTGCAGGCAGCAGTCAAATTGGTGCAACCTTCATCAAGAAGAGAAGGATTTTCTTCCATTCCAAATGTAAAATGGGAAGATATTGGTGGGCTTGCTCTTCTAAGACAAGAGTTTGAGCGTTATATTGTTAGACGCATAAAATATCCAGATGATTATAAGGTAGTTTTGACTGAAATTATTTTATTGAATTGTGGCATTACTGAAGTTAATTATGGTAACTGGACATATTTTCTCTTACATTGAACACAGTATTGTTTACGGCTTGTGAATAATGTAGCTTACTATGGATTTTAATATGTATATTGATAGTTATTTAGTTAATCTATTTCATTGAATGGAATTTAATGTTAGAGATTTGAATTGGAGAGCATACTTTACAAAAAGATTTACATTTTGGAATATTTTGGGGCTTGGTATATTCTTGTTAAATAACTAGATTTTAAATCTGGATTGTCAATTTGATATTGTTTTTTGTGTCTTCTTTATTGTAGCACCTTTTTCAACTGAACTGTGACCCTATGTAATTCTGTTTAGAGTATGCTTTGATATTAACCATGTACCCGAATCTAATTCAGCAAACACTACTATTATTGAAGCTTCCAGAACCATGTATTGCAATTCATTAAATATTGGTTGTACAACTAAATTACTGCTCAATTGTTCACTTTCTTATGCTCTTTCTAAAATGCATGTTACTAATCTATAATGGATCAATTGACTTTTGTATGCACAGTCATTAACAATCATTGTGCACTGTATTTCATATTGTTGATTTCTTGAAATTTAATTTTTCAGGAATTTGGGGTGGATCTTGAGACAGGATTTTTGCTTTATGGACCACCAGGGTGTGGTAAAACACTGATAGCCAAAGCCGTTGCCAATGAGGCAGGAGCTAACTTTATTCATATCAAGGTCTGTCTAACAGCTACAGCACCATTGTCTCTTTAAGTTCTGGTTTAGTTACAGGTTTCTCCTCTGTCTAAAATGAAGCATCTTTATGAATTGTCTTGGTCACTTTTGTTGTAGGGCCCTGAACTTCTAAATAAATACGTTGGAGAAAGTGAGCTAGCAGTACGGACATTGTTTAGTCGTGCAAGAACATGTTCACCTTGCATTCTTTTCTTTGATGAGGTTTGTGGCTGTCTCACCTTTGAATAATGTTTATTATGACCCCAATTTTTGCCCATTCTGTGAGGAGCATCAGAGAAATGTCGAAAATCTGGATGGTCCTAATTTCTTTTTCTTTTTCATTTAAATCATCGTTTTTTAAGTTGGCAGTTATAAGTCTGTAATTTTTGTGATGAATCTTTTGAAATAAAAGAATATTAAAATTAAAAATATGAAAGGCATGTGTTCCTATCTTTTGTTAATTTCTTGGCCTTATAAACATAATAAAAAATATGTTTACTAAGTAACTGAATTTGTTGTAGTGGAGTGAACCTTGTCATTTATCTGTAATTTGTAAGACTTATCTGTTATATTTTGAATCATCTTTAGGTGGATGCACTGACAACCAAACGTGGTAAAGAAGGTGGATGGGTTGTTGAGCGACTATTGAACCAGGTCAAATAATTTCTGTAATCTTTGGAAGGAATTATTTAATGCTAACATGCTATCAGGACAAATCTGTTTTTAGCATGGATAAAAAAATTGACAAATATTTGTAATCGCAGTTACTTATTGAATTAGATGGTGCAGAGCAAAGGCAAGGTGTTTTTGTTATTGGTGCCACAAACAGGTATCGTGTTTGTCATCTCTAATCACGTTTCATTTATACCCATTTGGTTAGAGGAATTTGAAAATGAAATCATAAAAATATCATCTTTTTATGTGATATCTACTATGCTTTTCTCATCATTATTTAGCAGTGTCTCTCATTGTCATCTCTTTCATATCTCTGTACTTGACAATTCTGTGTACCAAATAAGTGTTTGTCTGTCCTATGCAGGCCTGAGGTGATGGACCGTGCGGTCCTTCGGCCTGGTAGGTTAGGTAAACTTCTGTATGTTCCCCTGCCCAACTCAGATGAGCGAGGTTTGATCTTAAAAGCTCTTGCAAGGAAGAAGCCTATTGATGACAGCGTGGATTTGTGTTCCATTGGAAGAATGGAAGCTTGTGAAAATCTCAGCGGTGCTGATCTTGCTGCATTGGTATGTATCTGCCTTTTTATGTATATGGCTATCTCATGCCATAGCTGATATGATTTTTTTAAAAGCCCCTATGCGTTTTCTCCGGAGCACCACTGAATATGTTGATTTGGTATATAAAAATCATATAATATTAAATTTATGTTGAATGTTGATTGATATAGAAAGAAAAATCAATTGTTATAAATATTGATAGAGCACAATGTTATCACGTGATATATGCAGCCTACTCACTTAGTGAGATAAAACTTGTTTTTCTTTAGACTACTTGGTTGAGTCATCAGTCAAATAAGACTATAGACTAGCTAGTATGTTTTTGTTCTTTTATCGAATCGGTTAGTCTAGTCTGATTTTTACCACCATGATAATATGTGTGAAATTTCAAACAAAAATGTGGTAAAGATTCTGGGGAATTTGCTGACTTTGATCAACTTATAGATGAATGAAGCAGCGCTTGCTGCTGCTGAAGAGAAGTCAGCATCAACAGAGAGATCTTCAGATACATTGACCGTCAAGTTCAGCCATTTTGTGATTGCTCTCACTAAAATCTCCCCCTCAGTGTCAGACACGGTATGACTGAGTAGCATCAATTGAATTCTTTTACTTTTAACTGGAATTGTTTGTATGCTGATGCCATGTGATGATACTGGAATTACCAAATATTTAGATTTATATTAGATTAAGGTTTATACTTTATATAATTAAAATGGTTTATTTTTGTTTCTTGGAACAGCAAAAACAATACTACCAACGGTTGGCAGAGACTTTTAAGGCTGCATGAGAGGGGAAAAAAGTTTTGTCGGAGAATTGTCCTCCAAATGGGCCTTGGCTAGTATATGGATTAATCGGTCGATGCCCAATAGTTTGTCCAAACAAAAAATAGGAAGAAATTAGGACAATTTTTTTTTATACCATCAAGAAATTATGGCAAGTGTGGAATAGGTGGTTGCATTACTTTCATCAAAAGAGCGCATAGAAAACGATGAAGATAATGAAGCATCGTACATGGAGTTGCAGTGAAAGTAGGATATGTGATTTTTGTTATGTATTTGTTATTATTATTCAATAATATTCATTAATTTTTATTATCTTTTAAATCCTGAATGAGTATCAAGTCTTATTATTTATAATTTTTTATTTTTTAATCAAGCGACCTGTAAAGTATGTTGGCCGCTATATGAGATTATACCATCTGCACGATGGCTATCTTTGGGGATTTTGATGCATAAAGGCTGAAACAATGGAATTGGACAGTGTGCTCCTTAACATTGGCTTCTCGGTCAGAAATTTCAGAACTGGGATTTGCTTTTTTTTTTTTTTGTTTGGTAGAAAAGTTCGAGCAAGTTCCTAATCACTAACAGGGCAAGTTTTAATTATCAACATGCTTTGAAGTATTTATAGATTAGTCATAAAAACTATCATATCAAAAACAAAATTGGATCTCATTTCTTTATGAGATCCGAGTCATATACTTATCAGGGACAAACTTTCATTAACAATTAATATTTTGATTCTGTTAACAAAAACTTCTATAGACATTCAGATGGAAGGGAGCGGTTAACAATCAACATGGCCAACATAGGAGGACTCCTCTTACAGTTACTAGAACGGCTAGTGGAATAACCAATTTTCAACCAATGAGAGAGAAGAATTATTATATTTATCACATGTTTGGATTACCTTTCGGATTATAGAATAGATTTTGCAAAAAAAAAGGGTGGTTGGAGAAACCAGGGTTTTCCACCAAAAACGATAGTTCACTTGTAAAAAAAAAAAAAAAGGATTGTGAAGAGGGTGTTTGAGTGGCTTATATCAAAACAATGGCTTTGGTTTAAGGAAAAAAAAATTGATTGTAAGAAAATGAGTGTTTGGGTTTTTTTTTGTAAAAAAAAACTTCAAAAACCATGGTTTCCTCTTCAAATCATGGATTTTGGAGAGCATCCAAACACACAGGTGGTGGCATTGAAGAGGATGAGGCATATAGATGTGTCCTCTTTAATCTATCTTCCTTGTGAAAGTTCCTCTCAATAAAATCAGAAAGAAAGAAAGAAAGAGGCTAAAAAAACAAAGTACAAGCGAAACAATGGATTAATACCCATCTTCTCTCTCTTAATAACCAATAAATGAATAAATAATAGCTATTATACTCTAATTAACAAAGTAACATAAGACATAATTTTGCCAGTTGTTGCTTGAACAGAAAAATTAATTTGGATGGAGCTAAGTGCCTAAGCCTCACAAAAGCATCAAGCTTCAGTAGTCATTTTTTGTGCATCTTTGAACCAGTGAATGATCAGAAGAAGATGGGGACACACCATCAATTCTACAAAATTACCTGAACCAAAACAACCAACAATTGCAATGGCAATGGCATGCAATTACCAAGTAACCACTGTGAAATGTGGAATCTAGCTTAAAATTCAATCTATTCAGATGAGAACATTGTACAAATTTCCTCCGTCAATTTGATAGGGGAAACATTGGCAAAATTGCAAAATTCTAGCTCTTTTAACTTCTGACCATTATGGTAGTTGAAGTTACAGTATAGTCATTCAAAATTCATAAAGGAAAAAACCTAGAGTCCAAGCCTTTCTGGTAACAAGAAACTTCTACATCCTCAAGGAAGAAAAACATCAAATCTTTTGACAACTAGTGGTCCTAAACCATGCTAACACAAAAAAGTATGATGTAATGCTAGTTCCTGCAAAATATAGCCAAAAAGAATTGTTGCAGGGTTTTGGGTTTGTTGTATACTATTAACCTATCTCTAGCACTAGGTAGAAGAGCCAGGCATAGCAGTTGATTGGTTGGAAGGTTGTACATGTTGTGGCCCTGTCTTTTGATCTGGAGGAGAATATGATGGCCTGTTAGGACAAGCCTTATTAACTTCTTCCTCTTTAATGTCAAACTGTAAAATGCAAAGACATCATTTACAAGCAAAATCAACATGTTGAAAAGGAAATATGTACATTCGCAATTATTTTAGCAGATCACTATGGTAGAAAAATGAAACTTATATGACACAAGTATGATACGATAAGTGCCCAGGAGCATTATTCTCAATCCTAAGGGCTGAGTCCATCTTTTATCATAAAAACCTTGAAAGGAAACTGTTATGCATATCAACATAGGCGACTTAACTAAAAGTAAGATGATTAAAGATCATACTAACCTTGAAACCACAGCCGGATGCACATGCATGGAAGCATTGCTGCACATGAAGGGAAGGGACCAACCATTATTTTTCTTCAAATTCTTAGCAGCACAAGTCCAATACATTAGCACAATGCCCAAGCTTATAACATTTTATATGAGTGTATCTTATTCTCATGAACTCATAGCAGAGCAACATGAAATACAAAGAACAGAAGGAGATCTGCTTGGCTCAAGTGAAAAAGAGGTCATATAAAGAAATCATGACCCTCCAAGTGAATCGGGGGAATCATGCAGTAACAGACCTTTCTCCATAAGCAACCATGAATGCACAAGATTCTAAGATGGTGGCAATCATGACCAAAGGGAAAAAATTGAACTTCACCTCAAATGATAGTCATTACTCCCTCTGGTCCTAAATGTATGACATTTTTACCTAATTAGATAAAATAAGGATGTTAGTTAAGTTAGTTAATATAGCATGTTTTTTCCCTAAAGTACTACATAATTATTGCTCTCAATTTCCTTAATCAAGATTCGGCAATTATTCAAGGGAACAGAAACAGCTAAGTGGTCAAACCGTACTGTTTTATTAAAACATTTCCACATTTAATCTCAAATCAGATTGACCTTCCTTTAATTAAGACATTTGAGTTAAAAAAAAAAAAACAAGGCTTTGACCTTGCCATTTCATCAATGAACATCCAAAAGAAAACCATCAGTACACCTAGGGGCACCATGAACAGTTTTTAACTGAAGTCTAATAAAATGGTAATTGGAAAATTATTACGGGATGCAGTATCCTCAGTCATAGTTTATATGAAATCAATGATATTGCGTAAACGTAAAAGCTAAAACAACAATAATGAGATAATTTTGGTTTTATATTGCAACAAAACAAACTGACATATTGGCAACCTTGCCTTCAAGATAGCAGAATCAAACTTCAAAAAAAAAAATGAGTAAAAGTGGAAAGAAACCATTAATAAACAGAACTGTTAGACCAAAACTGAAACATCAATTTATGCTGCAATAATGTAACCAGTAGCATAGCAGATAACAGTAACTGGATGAGAAAAACAAATACCTTTGAATAATAGGCTGCTCCGGGAGAACGGTCAATATATGCACTCCACTGCTGGTCCTTTACTACCGGGTCCTTGTAGCAAATTTGATTGCAGTCCTCCAAACCTGTTTCAACAAGACTCCAAACCATGTAAACTTTATGGATGCTATTTCTAAAAGGTGATCAAACTCAGCATATTCTCAGGAAATATAAAGGTTAAAGAAACATTGCCAAAATCTAACGCAATATAGCCTCGTTGTCAAATGTTAAACCCTTCAGTCAAGCAAATTAATATGAATTTCACTAATCAATGGAAATCACTTTTTAAGCATGGGCAGAAGAAAGAAGGGAGACCCACTTTTTTTAATATAGTTATTACTTCTGCAGTATTCTATGTTTTATAGTGGTTAATCAATTTTATTTTTACCGCTTTATTTTCTGTTAACAATTATTTATTAGATTTTTAGTACTACTTCTGGTCCTTAATATAAGAGCCAGTTGACTTTTTTTAAGGAGACTAAGGAAGCTAATTAACTGATATGCTTATCATTTTTTTCCAAATCAATTTACCTAACTTATAAACTGATATATAATCTAATGATATATGTTATAATTAATTAATTAATTAATGTAACATTTTTAATGTCCTCAAAAAATTCAACTTCTGGTCCTGCATCACTGTTATGTTTCACTAGAATTAATAAATCAAAACAAATTCTGCTAATATTTAAAAATATTTAGTGATAAGAAGGAACCACAGCTTTGTCCTTGGACGAATGCAGAAATACCAGAAACTGAAAATTATATAGGATCTTGTTTTGATTAAGAATGAAAAAGAAGGGAAAAGAATTTAATTAGGAAATTTTCTATGACTTGTATGAAACATTTGTTGTCTTCCCTTACCATTCATTAACCTCAATCTGAACATATTCTAAGGAAAAGAATGTTAGATTTGAATCTAATTCAAAGAAAATGCCTAAACTAAAATTTCACTTCTCCATCCTCCTCAATCCCAATACACCTTACAGCCTGTAGTTTGAATAAATAAAAACATATAAGAATTCATATGCATATCATTCATTATGCAAAAAAAAAAAAAAGTGTAATGAAGCAGCAAAGTAGTCTCACATTCTTCCCATGTCTCTTCATCTGAGTTGCATCCCTTCTTGCAGAACACTCGCCCTAAAGTATAATCACAAGTAAGGCAACAGTCATTTGGGATATACAACAAACTCACACAATGATTTTTCATTCTTTTTTATTTTTTCTTGAGTTAAAACCAACCAACTAACAAGATACTTTAGACTCAGAAGAAAATCCCCTTATTCACCTAGCAGACTAAGAATATATTGAAAGCCATCATGAAATGCAACCCATCTAAGTACGGAAACGATACTCTTCTGAGGGGAGACTGTTTTCATAACAACTTCCCCCAGTTAACCACTAACGACTCAAAAAAATTCACATGATAGAATTTTTTCCATGTCACGTACTCAAATTATCAAACCACCAACCAAGCATGCTATGAGTCAATGAAATGGGCTGCACTACACAGTTTCACAAATCAAGAAAATGATGCTTGCAGAGCATACATTATCAAGATTAAACATCTTGAAAACAAGAAAATACAGAAAGTGCCAAAATTAATAGAGAAAAATAAGCGGACGACACAAAAAAAAAAAACAATAACAAATATAGGAGATTTAGATGGAATGGGAAGAAGACGGTTGATTACATGGAAGCTGAGTAAGGGCTGCATATTTTTTGGTGCATTGGTTTCCGCACGGAGGCACCCACT
>QFDD01114927.1:0-28260 GCA_006871305.1 Vachellia collinsii
AATTTAAAATACAAAACGTAGAGTATAGCAAACAATTTAGTGTACTTAAAAAATTAATTAATTGAAGTTATTTTATTAGTTAACATGATTCAAAATGTATGTAAAAAGTATTTTATCGTATAAAAGTTATGAAAATATACTACACGACAATGCAACTCTTGAAAATAAATAGCCTATAAATAGTTTTATGACTTTTTAATAGGTTGAAATACGAAATTACTACCCTATTTTTTGTTAAATCATTACACTAATGTACATTTAATGTCAATTTAAATCACAAAACCTAGACTATAGCAAGCAATTTATTGAGATTAAAAAATTAATTAATGAAGGTTATTTTATTAGTTAAAATGTATGTACCAAGTATTTTATTGTATAAAAGTTATGAAACTATTCTATACGACAATGCAATCCATGAAAATAAAGAGCCTATAAATAGTTTGATGACTTTTTAATAGCTTGAAATACGAAATTACTACCCTATTTCTAGTTAAATCATTATACTAATATAAATTTAATGTCAATTTAAAATACAAAACGTATACTATAGCAAATAATTTTTTGAAGATCTGCCCAGTTCAAGTCTTCTTTTTCAGAGAGCATCACCACAATGGGAGTGTACTCAAAATCAAGCCCAGCAAGTGTGTATCTAATGAGGTTAGAGGAAGCTAAAGGGCATCCAACAAGAGTCAAATTATCAAATATTGATTTTACTTTGCTGAGATAGTCTCTCATCTTCAAGGATCCTTTACGAAAAGACTGAAACTCCCCTTTTAGCAGAGTAATACGAGAATGAGTATTAGCACAAACATATTCTTTAACAGCCTTCCCAAGGTCAGTAGCTAACTTGCAGTGAGTGAGCTGAGAGGCAACTTCAACAGTCATGGTGCTTAGAAGCCAGCCTAATAGGATCTGATCGGTGGCTTGCCAGTATTCAAAAGCTGGGTTGGGAAAAACATCTTCTGCTGCATCCAAAATATATTCAGGACGAGCAGCCTTGGTGCCAATGAGGTATCATTCTAAGCAATGACCACGAACAATTGGAAGGATGATGGATTCCCAAGTGATAAAATTCTCTTCGTCTAGCTTGACGGAGTTAGCCTGGTTCAAGGAACTCAAAAGTGGAAGAGGTCGAGTGGTCATGGTTGGAGATTGGCAAATAGATTGAGGTATCGTATGAGCCGTGGGAATATAGGAATAGGGATGTGGATAGGAGTTGAACGAACGGTGAGTAAAAACCAAAAGGAGTATGAGAGGATGATGGTGGAGGTAAGGCGGATGAAAGAGGAGGAAGGTTAGGGGGCGAGACAATGGATGGGGGAACAGTAGATGGTGACACTACACAAGGTGATGGGGTGTGGGTCGGCGGCAAAAACAGATGGGATGGAAGAAGTGAAAGATTGAGGGTCAATGAAGAATGGATTGCTGGAAATGGGAAATGCAGGAGCAGAGGGATCGGAGAAGACGAGTGGGATCGACTAAGCTGAGGGCGTGGGTTGAGCTGTGCTGATTGCTAGAGAAACAGACTGATCTGAGGGCGTGAGGTGAGCTGTCATGTCGGCAGGATTAAGGATCGAGGGAGAAGGGTTGGCTGAGCTGACGGGTGGGTAAGGGTGTGTTTGGTCATGTGAGGTATTCCCAGTGCTTGAGGCTATTGTTGATTGTTAGGCTTTGATACCAAAATAAATAAAATAATAAAGAGGCTCAGAATGAATAGTGCCTCTACTACTGTCATTTACTTATATAGAGACATATATACAATGAGTGAGTGACACCTGTCCATTTGTACAAAACACTCTAGAATGATACAAAGGAACATTTTACATACAAATAAATATATTAGAGACAAATATATTAATTAACTAAACTACAATGAATTTTGGAATGATTCTTTTTTATATGAAACTAGATTCAAAGAGCTTTTCAATGATTATTAATTTTCAAAATTTGGAATTGAATTGAGAGAGTTACAGCTCCCTTGTTTACCTTTGTTTTCAATTAATAAAACAGAAATAATTTTTTGTGTGTGTAGAATATAAAAGCTCTTCCATTTGACATTTTGGTCATGATGCGCAAGCAATGCTGTCGTAGCACTGATTTATAGTGTTAATATCTTATAGCTTGAGTGCGTTCGGATAGCTTGTAGAACATGTTAACCAGGTTCATGTTTAAATCCTGTTGTTCAAGCTTCTAGAGTTGCATTGTTTTTTGTTAGGATGTTTAGTAGATATATATATATATATATTGTATCATTGTATTAATCTTTTATCCTCCCATTTACAACATTTCTCAGTGTCGGTGGTCATCTTCGGAAAATTAGTTGCCACCCAAAGAGAAGAATGAAGATGACGGGTAAAGAGAAAATGTGGAAGAGAGATGCAAGACGTTGTTCAAATTCCAAGGATAAATATGTCCTTTATATTTTCCCACCTACACCCAAAATTGGGCTACCACCAATTTTGGTGGGAACTAATTTTTCCATGTTGATTAAGGAAAAATTTCATTTTCCCAGAAATTACTTTCCTACCTAATCAGTATACCAAATGTGTCTCACCCATAGAAAATCATGATTTTCCTTTTCCTTTTCCTTTCCCTCATTTTCAGCATAACAAAACAAGTAACTAGTCTGTGGGTTGGCTGGCTCGACCCATAGTTGAACCCATAATTATTGGCTCTTCATTCCTCACATTCTGTGGCATTTGAAACTAATTAGCATGTTTTTGTTTGATGCAACCACCTGTTGAACATGCATCTTTGAATGGGGACGTGAGGATTAACCCAAATCTTTTAGGTGAGACACAGTATCCTCCCAATTATTAAATAAAAATGAAATCTTTGGGATATGACTCATAATTTTAGGGAGGCGGGGGTGTGGGAGTCTGCTAAACGCCTAAACCTTGTCTTGCTTCATAAAGTTTCTAAAATAGTAAAACTCAAGTTATGATCAATGATTCGTTTCCTCCAATAACATATGAATGCGTGGCTAAGGTAAAATAGACTTTTCTAACGTGATTAATATAATCTAAAAGATATGTATACAAGAGAAATTTTATTTCGATTTACATAAACATACTTTTGAAATGCTAATGCAAAGATACCAGCGCGGGTTTAGGCTTTTCTACAAGTTTAGAAATAACATCTGTGGGATAGCTATCGTGACTGAAACTACCTGGGACATATCAACAGCGAAAAGCTAAGTTGGCCTCCATTTCCCACGGGTTTCTAGGCATTTTGATTAATGGCACGTTTGATTCAATTAGATGAAAGAAGATTAAATGTAATCATGATGCATTTTATTAATTATATTGTTTGGTTGGCATAGTAATGTAATTGAATGTAAGATTGATTACAACAGATTACGTCAAATCAGGTAATTCTCATTACATAGCTTTGACTATGTAATCCGGATTACATCTTATATGAATTAATATATGAGTACTTATGCATTTCATAAATTAATATTTAGACATTTATATTCTTCATTTTTTGTCTTTATAGAATTAAGAAATTTATTTCACATTTTCTTTTTTTTTTTGTAAATAAAATATGAGTTTCATTTCATGATTCTTTGATAATATACCAAACAAATTCTATGTAATCATCATTCCGTTACATTCCATTCCATTGTATTCCTATGAATTCCATGAAACAAACGGGCTATAAGTGATTAGTGTCGCTTCTCTTTTGGCCTTCAAAATTCAATAATTTGCTTGATTACTAATGAGAGTTGGAATATATAGTAAGGAACGGATTTAGGATTCCAAAAGGATGCAAGTTCAATTCTCTCTGCCGTTGTAAGGACTCCTTTGGTAGACAATCTCATAAGTCCTTTGTAAATGCTTTCTGAGCCCTATGGCCATGTTCTGACCTTGGTGAGATGACTGGTACCGAATCCATCTAAACTTTTGTGTACAAAAAAAAAATAGTCACCTTGATTCTTCCAACCTATCGGCCTGTTACGACTTCCTTCTATTCAGATTGACATCAAATTCTTAGAGATCGATATTTCTTGTGGTTCTTTTTTCCTTTTGCCTACTGTTTTTTTTTTTTTAAATTGCTTGGAGTAGTTTAGTTGCCAGGCAAAATCAGTTTAATTGGACTGAAGATTTCTAATTCATAGTTCATGATACATTTTTAGTGTATCTAGGGTGATAGGCAGATGGCATTGTGTATCTGGTTTCAGTAATTTCTTAGCCGGGTTTTTGAAACATTTATGTTTCCAAAGCTGTTGATTGCGGTGGTCATTTGTAGGTTTACCATGCGAACAGCGGTTTCAACACATAATGGGCTCTACTCTTGAGGCTCGGCCGAATAATGGATAATCTTAGTCAAACCCGTCGCATACGGTCCTTTCTTTTCTTTTTCGTCCCATTAATACTGTTTCCTTATCTCAAGCAAATGTGCTCGGCCTTGTTGGACTAGCCTTGTGTGATAAGAGGGAGGGGGGATATACCCGCTGAGGGAAGTTGATGACAGATATGATGTGCTTATTGGCGACGACGTGGAGTATTTTGAGAAGGAAGCTTCAACTTAAAACGAGGGTTCTTCATACGGTAAAAGAAGGACAAAGCCAAATTTTAATGTCTCCACCTCTTGCTTCTGTGGACATACCTGACATCTGGACTTCAAATTCTTCAAGTTTTAGTGTTTCATCAGTACACAAAAGCTGTGAGTATCTCCTCTTTCTTTTCATCAAGGCTTTCCTCATGTTGAGTGTTGACAATGCTTTTATCGTTTTAGTGAGATTCCTATGATTATTCGATTCGATAATGTTTTATAATAAGATTTCAACTCCTACGATAGGGTTAATTGTTCCTTTTTTTACTTTCACTTATTGAGCAGAAGCTGGTATTTGCAGTTGTTTGTAGAGGTGGGAAATTCTCTTCCAAAAGTTAGATATTGATGGGGGAGAGATAATCTACTTAAGGAACCCGTGCTATTCAATCGTTGAATTTCAATGTGTGATTTGGAATACCGTACTGTTTTGGCTTCCATCAGAGATATTAATCAGACTTGGAGCGGAGACATTGTAATTTGTAGCATATTTACAAAACTACGTAAAACTCACAAGCAAGAAGAAAGTTGTCTTTGGAGATTGAAGTTTACTTTATACGTACTTTGTTAGCTGGGTCCATAGGAGTATTGGTCGATTTACAAACAATTATATCGGTATCCTTAAGCAGGTTAAGAGTGTATATCTCCTTCGGATCTAGAAATTCTTCTGTCAGACTAAACTACTTCATTACATGGGAAATATTTTAAAGTACACTAGTCTTTAATCTCAAATTCCTTGCTCAAGACCTTATCAAGATTGATGACCTCTTCTTCCTTGTTTCTTATCACTATTATATGATCCATGTATATGTTCAGAACAGCAGTCTTACCACCAGTAACTATAACAAAAAGAGTGTGATTTGTTTGGCCTTGTGTGAGCCTATACTTTTTAATTGCCTTAGTGAATCTTTCAAATCAAGCTTTGTTCTCTAACCCAGATCAATGCAGTGACAAAAATGAAGCCCTGCAAGAATTTTTCTCACCGTGCACACTTATCATTAAGATGCTTTGAAAAGTGGAGTAACTTAAGAGCTTAATTGTTAGAATACAACACAAATCCTTAAGGAGGATGATCAAAGGACCTCGCAATAGTATAAAACTTCCAATCACGAGTGGAACACGCTGTTTAGCTTCCTTAAGCTACTCGCTAAAGAAAGCAATAGAGTGGTCCTTGTAAGTCAAGACCTTCAGCTTCACTCTATTATGATGGGAATTGTTTTAAAGTGGGATGAAGGGGAGTGATGGAAGAATATTTAGACTGCAATATTGCACAGATTCGATTAGCAAGCAACCTTCAAAAAGTTCAATCTTGGAATTGAAGTATGAACATTGGTAATAGATTCAGTTTAGACTTGAGAGTATGAAATTATAAAGGAAAACTGGCATTGATACCTTTGAAATTTTTACCTTCTTTTAAACTTCACAGAGAAATCTGATAAATGGTTCTCAATATTTTAGCAAGGTGCGCTGAAGCTCCAAAAACAAAAGAAAGGAAAAAAAATATCCAACTCATCTCTCTAGCTTGTGGATATGCTATGACATTAGAAAATTATAATTCTGGTTTTCATCTCTTAGAAAATTCATTCTGAATGTGCTTCTTCCGTGCCTTTGTTTCTGGCTTTACTACACTGACAATGGTGTTTGTCACAGTTAATGAGCAGACTGCTAGGGTGCTGGATGGAAAAATGATTTCTATGGAAATCAGATCAAGCATTGCTTGTGAGGTAAGGCGGATGAAGAAGCGCATTGGGAAAGTTCCTGGGTTAGCTGTGATTATGGTGGGCCAGAGATGGGATTCTCACATGTATGTTCGCAACAAGATAAGGGCATGCGAAGAAGTTGGAATCAAGTCCTCTGTGACTGAATTACGAACTGATTGTACTGAAGCTGAAGTTCAGAATGCTTTGTTGAGATTTAACAAAGATCCATCAATTCATGGCATTCTTGTACAACTTCCTCTACCCCAAGTAATTTTCTGAATCTGTGACATTATTGGATAATACATAGACTTTACTATGTACGTATTTATAATTCAAGTAAAGGGGGATACTGCAATGAATTGATGGGCTATAAATATGAATTTGAAGGGGTAGCTAGGGATAGGCATGTTCTCTAGATCCGATGCATCTGATGGGTAGCATAGGATATCATTGAGATTGGACGTTAATGAGCTACATAAACTATTTTTAAATTATCTTAATGATTGGGATTTTTGTTGTTGTTGTTGTTGTGGTTTTATATGAATAAATTTATGAATTGAGTTCTAACTTGACAAAAACTTGCTCATTTAAAAATTTATTCGGATTTGTGATTTAAGTATTTCGTAGTGAAGGGGTGAAGCTTGACCTGCTAGGTTTTAGGTCTGGGGATGAGGAAAGTATTTCTCAGCAGTTTTGGGTTTGAATATAATACCCTATTCATAGAAGATATACCCCATCCAAGATGATCTCTTCAAGCAATAGTTGAAGAAAGAAAGGGATTAATGCTTACCTTTATGTAACCGTTTCAAATGGATTAAAGTGCACAAATGATATTCACTTTGTTCGGTATTTAATTTATCCCCCCCCCCCACTTTGGCCTCCTATTTCAAGGATGGTCCTTACGATTGAAAAGTTGATATGGACCTTATTGCGACAATCCACCACAAATCTGCTGAACAGATTAAATGACTTGGTAGGATTAACATTCAAGTTGATGGCTGATGGGGCATCTTTGGCCCATTGGCCAAGTTCTTCATAGATTTGCATGTGCATTGAATTCTGTAGTCTGGTCAACACCTACTTGTAATTGTTACCATAGACCCAGGTTACTTTAATCTGTTAACAAGCCTATGATAGATGGTCATGTCAGTGTTTCAACTACGACATTTGGAAAATAAGTAATCAATAATGGAATCTTAATGCCCCATTTGGTGCACCATCCAACTATGACTTGGGAAACAGAAGTTGAAACAGAAGCCTGCAATGGTTCTGTAGGGAACTAAGTTCCATCAAAAAGCATGGAACCCAATTCCTTCTTAGCCACAGCATTACTCGTCTAACTTTCATGTGAGTCACTGCATATGACTATTTTACTCTCAAACATTAAGTAGCCAGCTTTCATCCTTTGTGTCTACATAGTACTCAGCCTCTAGCATTGGTGGCAGTTCTCCCCAAGCAATAGTGTTCGATTTGCTCTTCTGATTTTTGGTAGTCTCTTCCTTACTGGGTCTGGAAACCATTCTCCATTTCAAACGGGTATGATGGAACCCATTCGCTGTCCGGTTCTGGTTTTTGGTTTTGAGGTCGATTGTTCGAGTTAGACATTGATTTCTGGGTTCACATGTTTGAGTCTCTCTTTGATTTCATTTTGGTCTTTGGTTCTGCAATTTCTGGTCTCTGATTTTTGCTTTTGTGACCATGTCGTTTTGGAATTAGAAAGTATAAAATACTTAAAATTAAATGTCAAAATGCCAAGTGTTATTTTTTAAATGACATTGTATATAATAAAAGATATACAAATTATAACATGCTAAAGACTTTTAACTTCAACAGTAATTTGAACGACGGACATTGATAGTTAAAGTATGAAACATTAAATCCTTAATTTAAACTTTTAAAGGTTAGGGAGGTCATGTTCAACTAACTTAAAGTTTAGGAAGGTTTTATGTATTTTAACCTATTTTGATACTAAGTAAACCTTTTTCCTTACCTAAAAATATTTTGATAAAAAAATTCTTAAGAGTATGGTTTGTCTTGATTCAATGAGAAGTGTAATAGTCATATCAACTTGGAAAAAACTATTTAGATATAGTATTTAACTGATGGAACAACGGCGATCATTAAATCTCAGTATTTAGCTGTTGTTTATGTGCGTTGACTTTTAAAAAATTTGGATCAGCATCTGGATGAAGGCAAAGTTTTGGATGGTCTATGGCTGGAAAAGGACGTGGATGGCTTTCATCCTCTTAATATGGGGAATCTCGCCATGATTGAAAGGGAACCACTATTTATTCCCTGTACACCGAAGGGCTGCATTGAGTTATTGATCAGATCTGGAGTGGAGATCATAGGGAAGAAAGCTGTTGTGATTGGAAGAAGTAATATTGTCGGTTTACCTACATCCTTGTTGTTGCAGGTTAATATGAAATAAATAGATATAGACAAAGTAATGGTTTTTCCAATTATGTTATTTTTCTGTGCATATAGTAGGTATAATAAAATTTTATTACTGCAGAGACACCATGCAACGGTCACTGTTGTACATGCTTTTACAGAAAATCCTGAACAGATCACTTCAGCGGCTGATATTGTAGTTTCGGCTGCTGGAGTACCTAATATGGTCCGTGGCAACTGGATAAAGCCTGGTGCAATAGTCATTGATGTTGGAACAAGTCCAGTTGAGGTGAGTTTATCACATGAAATGGCTGTTCATTTTAACAAGTGCATATATTTGGCACCTAGTGAGTCATTTTGGTTAGGGAAGTTTTGTTTAGTATTTCTTTACATTTCATTGGTACTAATTTTTTTATTCCTTCAGTATCTCTTTATATACTTTAATATGGGTTTAAATATTAGAAAGATGGTCATAATATTTGAAAATTTTAGATTCTTGTGCATGACCAACATAATACGCGCTCGCAGAGAGGGAGGGAGGGGGGGAGATCTGATTTGTGTATATATTGCAGGACTCAAGCTGCGAGGATGGTTACCGTATCATAGGGGATGTATGCTATGAAGAAGCAGTAAATGTGGCATCTGTTATTACTCCTGTTCCGGGTGGAGTTGGGCCTATGACTGTTGCCATGCTACTATCTAACACTTTAGATTCTGCAAAACGAATGCTTGATTTTACTTGATCTCTGGCCTTTGCTTACAATTCTGGATATCCTTTTCTACAGAGAGAAAAAAGAGAGAGAATATTTCCATCCTCAAGAGATTAAATTTATTGATTTTGAAATAACGTATTTATGTTGTGAAAGCATTCGTATATGTTCATTATCTAGTAGCTACAAGTTTGTTAGTAATATAAATTATTCTTCAATAAATAGGCTTTATAATGAAATTAATCATTTCATGTGATAGCAAAATATCATTTGAATTTTTTTTTTGGGGCCAACACAAGAAATGCTCATTTCATTAAACCACTAATCTCAGGAAAAACGGAGAACAGAAAGGCAACAAAAGTTACTGGATAAACAAAACTACATCTCAAGAAATAAAACATCTTCAACCAGGGTTTAGAGAATGATTCCTCAATTCTGCTTCCAAAATCTTTCGTGGCTGTTGCAGAGGTCGTCACACCTGATCATATGGGCAAGACCAATCTAATGAAGTTTTAGCCTCCCAATCAGCAGTTAAATTTACCACTCTAAGAATCCATACATAAACATGGTTCCTAATTAGATATCTTGAGGCATTAATATTTTCAATGAGAGCTTTACATCTCCAATCAGATAAAGGTGTTTGTGAGTTAACCACATTGATTAAGATTTCATTACCAAACTCAAAAATAACTTCATCAAGTTGATTAAAAAAGGTAAAGGACATAACATCTAATAGAGTAGTCCCTTCAACAAATAACATAAAAGCTGTTAGAATAATTCTGGACTACCCATCAATTACCCCTTCATTGGCATCCCGGACAACAAAAGCAACAGCAGCTAACTTGCTATCCGAGTTATAAGCACAATCACAGTTGTTAAAGCATTACCTCATGGTTTTTCCAAAATATCATTTGAATCTAAATATTAACAAAATTCATCTTTAAATATGTATCTAAAATGTAATAGATGATGTTTTTTAAGATATCATCCGTGATTTTTAGAGAACTCCTCCCTCACGTTTTGCAATAAGTCTGTTGGCAAGATTAAATTACTTAACAAATAGGTTTTATAATGATGACTCATTTAATGTGACAGCAAAATATTATTTGCTTCTAAATATTAACAAAAATAATCCTTAAAGGGAAAATTGGTGAAATAATCGCTATTTAAAAATTTTATTGGTGAGAAGCATATGGTTTGGAGTACTGATATTTTCTGTATACAAAATCCTGCAAAGTAATAGTACTTTCTGTTTATAAAAATACATAATATTCTTTTGGCAAATAGAATTTCCATATTTAAATATATCTCTCAAACGCAATAGATAATGTTAATGTGTGAGAAATCGTGCATGACTTTGTATGAAATACTTACAGTTTTAGTTTTAGCCATGGTAGAAAGTCATAACAAACTTGTGTACAACGGAAAGGGGGACCCCCCCCCCCAAAAAAAAAAAACAAGGGGGGATAGGAAGTCTAAGAAATAAATATCCTTATTTAATATTTCTATGGGATAGCCTTTGATATCCTAATTAACCCTGGATATTCAAACCCTATATAATCCTTATCCCATGTCCCACCATAAACCCTGTTGCTAGTGGTTTTTAAAGACAAAATGCTTTAAATTATAACGGTTACAACATATAGAAGTCTAGAAAAATAAATAATACGGTATGCATAAACTCAAGATCTACAATCTTATTATCTAAAAATGGAATTACTGGGACATTTGTAATTATAAAGCAATTTAAAAATGAAGAGATATCTTGCAGTGTAATATCTTATAAAATGAAATTTATAGACTTTGTAATGGCATTAATTATCATTATAATGAAAGGCTTCAAATTTTAGAAAAAGACCAACGTCCATGTATGAAATTGAAAGGAAAAAAAGCCGTGAACAAGGTTGCATGGGACTTGCCAGCGGTTACCGACCAGTCGCAGGAGAACTCTTTTAGTGGCAATGTCAACCTTATCTTGTTATAGGTCGGTAACCATTTTTGTAAAAAAAAAAAGAAAGAAAGAAAAGAAGGAAACTTTCTGAATGATTTAGATCAAGTTTGATACAAGGTAACGTTAATGTTAGTGATGAAATTATGCAAGTTTCATATTCAACTTAGGTCGTTCGAGCAGTTTTTTTATGGGAAATTTCATTGTAATTAATCAATGCCCTCATAGGGTCTGCCATTTTCCCTTGTCCCTTAGGAGAGATGAGGAGTCGCTCAAACCGCCCTGACCTAGCTAGCCAGGATAAGATGCAGTCTAATGGGTCTGCGTCACTTGAACATTATAGAAAGATGAACCAATTAAAAATAAAATGATATTATTATAATGAAAATAATCGACCGCCATAATGGTGATAAAAACATATAAACAGAAAGTAAGTTGAGAAGATGCAAAAGAAATATCTTGGGAGGAATATGGGAGGGCCGTCCTCCCCCGGCACCGCAAAACGTTGCTGAGCCACACAATTTTTACAAATGTATTGTCCATTTGTATCGTAAATATTATAATATCATGCATGATGATGCTAATTAATTAAAAATCATGTTAAAAGCTGACTTTGAAGTTTCAAGTGCCACAGGGTAGGGTTAATTGGCCAATGCGCGTATGCTGGTTGCTAAGTTCTAACTATAATTAGTTTAATTAATTAATACTAATTAATTGAATACATTATCATAGCACCCACAAGTACTTGTTTGGCGTAGAAAACCAATCACCATAAGCTGTCCGGATGTGAGGTTAAGGCGATTTAATCAGGTCAACAGGGCGGATGACGCATCATGTAATGGGGGCGCACTCGTGGTCCAATGAAGAAATGATGTCTGGTGGAGCTTAGCTTTCAGTTAATAGTGTTTAACCCAAACCAAGTCGAGTTTTTGTTTTATATAAAAATGTAGCTGTAGGTGTGACTGGCTCTTGTATTGTCATCCCCAGCCAACTTCTAGCTTTATATTAGAAGAGTTGAGGAGGAGGATTTTCTAACCCCTTCCCAAAAGTCAATAGAATTGATAGGAAAATTATTATCGGTAATTAATTCTCTCTCTCTCTCTCTCTAGATCTCCAATAGAAAGGCTGGAAATCCTGAGTTCGGCGATGACAAAGGTCCACCCAAACGCGGCTGCTTCTGCCTCAGCGGCTGCCGCTGCCAGCTCCTCCGATCACGAGAAGACATCCTCCACAGACAACGAGGTTCCGGTGGTGCTCACAATTTGGAAGAAGTCTCTCCTGCTTAACTGCAGCGGATTCACGGTGTTCGACTGCCAAGGCAATCTTGTTTTTAGGGTCGATAACTACTCGGCCCGAAGTAAGGATGAGATCCTCCTCATGGATGCCGCCGGAACTCCGCTTCTCACCATCCGCCGCAAGGTACAACATTATATTCCTTTATCAGTTATCCGCAACTTGGTCCTTGGATTGATTCACAAATTAGATGAATGAATGACGACATGGTGCATGCAGAGGCTGGGTTTGGCGGAGAAATGGCTAGTGTTCGAAGGGGAGAGCGGAGTGAAACCTAGATACTCGGCAAAGAAGCAGGTGAATCTGCTGAACGCTAAGTGTTTGGCGCAGGTGATGAGCTTGTTGTCGGGTAACAAGTATGAGATAGAGGGATCGTACACGCAACGCTGCTGCGGGGTGTACGACGAGAAAAAGAGACGGGTGGCGGAGATAAGGAAGAAGGAAGCTGCGGTGGGAGGAGTGGCTTTCGGGGCTGACGTCTTCCGCCTCATCGTTCACCCCGATATGGACCCCGCCCTCGCCATGGCCTTCGTCATCCTTCTTGATCAGATGTTCGGCTCTTCCTCTTCCTAGGATGCTTGCGCTTCATAATAATTATGTCCCTCCTGCTTCAACTTCCATCAATATGAAAATTTATTCCCTCTTTGTTTACCTTTCCCTGCCTTCTATATTTACATTTATACTATTAAGCATCAAATCATGCACTCCCCAAAAGCCAATATGCATCATTCATGGCTCCCCTCGCCCCACTTCTTCATTTTACTACAAGGAGTGGGCGCCATCCATCATACATTTTCCCCTTCAAATCTCCTTCAGTGCCGTGTACATACATACATAAATGTCCTCTCGGCCCGACCTTGGTCCTTTTTCCTTTTATTTAAAATTCCAAGCTCCAGAAAACTCAATATCTACCGTGTCGGTGTGTGTACTGTGTACCCTTCTCAGAGATAACGCCAGAATCAATAAAGAAAACATGAACCATGCTGGCACTTAATTTTGAAAATTTCAATGGTTCTGTTACAACTCATCTTTGTCGTTTTAGTTGGAATATGTTTCAATTTTGTTCAATGTGTCTCTAGCCGTTGCATTGTAACAATCTCTTTGATCTGTGCTTGATATTTTAGCTGCTTAAAAACGAATAACAATCAATTAGTTATTTAATGGCCGGCGCTTCTATTTGTACAACTTGATTAATTCTTAGGTGAGCGACTCTTGTTCTCCTAAAATTACAAATCAATTAACTGACGCATTTCATCTCAGGGCTCAATAAAATGAAGAGATTTCCCGGGCAAAACAGCAATAAAGAAACCATTTATGTCAATTTATCATCCAACAAAAATGGGATAAATGGAGATTTCTTTAATAATTCAAATTACCTGGTTCAAAAATATTTAGAAATTGAGTCTTTATTTATTTTTATTGTTTTGGAATTTTAGAATTAACACTTAATTTCATACCTAATATATCCAATAATTGAGAGTAAGAAATATGGTATTGTTAGAAGTTTCGAGACGGACATTTTTTTCCTTGAAATCCAAAAATAATTATTCTTTGGACTATCTAAAGATTATCTCCTGTCCTATATATAAAATTCATTTTATAGTATAAATTGCACTACAAGGTGGTTCTTAGGTTGAGACCAAGGGCATATTAGCATGATCTGTTGTTGAAAATCCTCTACGCTGAACTGGATACGGCATCTTGGATTCATAGTCAATTACAATTACATTGCTGAGAATCAATTACATTGATGAGTTCAGCGAGAGGTCCCATAGCTGCGGGCCCTCCTCTCTGCAAGAGACGAAAGGCGATTTCATATTCACGCCAACTGCTCAATCCATGTGCCAGTTTCCTCATTGTGTCAACTCTCACCTCTGGAATCCATGCTGGAGCAATAGTCACCAGTAGCCCCATTAAACAGCAGACATACGTTCTCCACGTGGCTCGATTGCATCTAACCGAGATGTTGCCCTCCATTACTTGAGCCAAGAACTCCAAATGGACTCCAACATTACGTGCCCTTCTAGACAATGCCCCTGATTTTGATTCCGCCCCAACACCCCATATGATTGACCCAGACAGTATCAGCAGATATGCCATAGCATAACCCTCTAGTATGTGCGACACGCCTTTCTTTTCATTCTCATACTTCACATCACTCCTTGTCAGAAGCCATGTAGGAATAGTCTCCCTATACAGTTCTTGCACCAGTTTTATCCCTCCTACCACAGATAAGAGACTCGCCCCCAGAGTTGCCACCTCTTTTGCTCTCTGAGTGGCTAGGGATAGCGATGCCTCGCTTGACTTCAATCGGTCAGGACTTGCCACATCATGAGAGTACTCGACCACAAGACCCACTATCACATTTTTTAGATATTGCACATCAAGTATATTTCGACAAGATCGAAGGTAAAGGAACCCAGGGGCTATAGAAGGGCAGATGCCAGTAGGTGTGTTGGTGTTGCCCAGCAGGCCATTCACACCAGATTCTGCAGTCAACTTGGAAGCTGAAACACATTTTGTTCCAAGGAATGATGAGAAGCAACTTCTTAGCAGCTGGGTTACACAGTCTTTATTATGTCGGAACACAGAACGGGAACATGATACAACAATGAAGTTGTGCCAGCGGCGAACCTTTTGGGCCCACAGAGAACCAATTATAGGCATGCTAGGCCAAGGGCAATTTGACGCACAATTTTCCAAAGCAGCCCCAGCAACAGCATGGATGTACTCTTGGCTCTTTTCAAGTTTAAAAGTAATAGTTAAACTGACAAGTGCTGCCATGGGTAGTGGAAGCATTACTGGTGAAATTCCTACGATGCAACAAAAACAAAAATAATGCGCATTTAATATAAAATCAGTGGATGGTTTAGTTTTGTTAGTCACCAGAGCATAAAAAGAAACTAAACAAAATGCTAAAAATTGACACAGTAATGACGATGTGAATTAATTTCCCCCATGCACGTTAGTGTGGGCGCGGGCGCAATAAATATGCATTTTGCCCCGCACACACTATATCTAGAATGCACCCAGGTAAAGAAGTAAGTCCTAAAGATATTAACAAGACACAACAAATTCAATCAAAACACACACACACACACGAGATTTTCCCGCTTGAACAGATTCACATTTTAATTCCCAATGAACTCTAATATAAACAGTTGGCATTTAATTAAAAAAAAAATAAAGCAGGGACAAAATAGATGAACCGTGTTTCAAATGAAAATATTGATGAAACATCAAATTGTATTCACACAATGAAAACAGATAACACCGACACTAAATCATCATCCTCGCACTTATATGAAGCGACATATATAAAAGTTGCATATACACATCTCTGTCAAAGATCACCTTCCTAGCCCTCCTAAATTCCTAATCCATATAGGATTATAATAAGCATCATCCAAAAAAATTATATTCTCCTCCAAAGTCCTAGCCACATCTACTTCATTTCAAAAATCAAAACTTGTCATCACACTTTTTGACATTTCTCCTTTTGATGTGGGGAGAGTTTCCAACTGAACAAACAGACCCCTTATGCATTGGCATTGGCATCAAAATAATCCAATTTATGGGATTATGGAAAAGGCATAAACAGGCTTATAAAAAAAAGGTTTAAACAGGATATTGGATAATTGAGTTCGAGTAGTCCAGGAATGAGATCAGACATGAGTATGATCACAGTCCTGGGTAGTTGTGATTACAATAAAGGAGTTTTACAATTTTTCTTACAAAATTGAAATTGGGGAAGGTCTAAAATTTTAGTGATTAAGGTCCCAATAAGTATTAACAAAGCCATTGTTATGGGTCTAATGATGTAGATATGTCTAGGACTTCAGTTTAGGTAAGTATAAGGTTTGTTTGAATCATACTTATTCTAGTCCAACATGGATTAGGAGTTCAAGAAAAATTGAGTTTCCTACTTTCCTATACATAGACCTCTTATTTATGGTTTTAAGGTCAAGTGGTTTGGACATCACAACAAAGCATATCATCATTAGACACGGATGTAATCTAGGATTGAGCGCTCATATGAAAGATGAGCACATGATGTTTTTGAAGAAAAAACAACAAGAAGAAGCCTCTTAAAGTCTTGATGAATAACTTCATTGCGTGTGTTCTCTTCGGTCTTCATTTACCACTTTTTAAAGGACTCTATGCCACTTGATCTAATCTCTTCACGAGTGTATCCAATTACCTTCTTTGTAGGTATCCGAACCACCTCATACAATTTTTTACCATTTTCTCTTTAATAGATGCCACTTCAACTCTTTCAAATATATATCATGAATCTTAAAAAAATTGTGAAAACATCATTCTGCGTATATGGTTTAAGTTAAAACATCATTAGAAAAATTGTCAGTCAAAAGAGTATCTTTATTTTACAATATACCTCTATTAAAATTAAAAAAAAATTAAATTTTAACTATAAAATAAAATATAATCTGGGCTGTCCAAATTTTTCATGGATGATCCAAGTTTTAAGATGATCATCCCAAGCTCACCTTCATTCAATTTGCAAGGACACAATTTTATAATTTTCCATTCAAGCAGTGTTTTACAATCTTTCATTTATGATTGCATGTGGGAAGAACTTTACAATTTTTCTGCTAAAAAGTTGCAAGTGTTATGAAGATGAGGAAGGAATATGGATGTAGGTTTATTGTAAGAACTGATCCATGTTAAATATTGTATATCGTGCTTCTTCTATCTTCTCATGTGTGCTTGTGCTATGTGCATCTGTGCATGTGCAGTTGTTCATTTTGTAGAAAAGTCAAATAGAGCTTAGTTTCAGTAGAGATCAACATCAAAACTAAAAACGACAAACAGGAAAAGCATTGTAGAATAGTGAACCAGAAAACTACCAGATGAACAGTCTGGAACGTCAACACCAACAGCAGCCAGTATAGACTTTATCTCTGACTCAACTGATTGAAGAGTTGCTGCTGGACTAGGCCAGTCTATTCCATTCATTGGAACTAGTTTCCACACACCACGAGTGACTTCTGAAGAAAAATAACCAATTATGGCAGCAAGAGAAGCTGGCAAAAAGTCAACAAGGTCTCTCAGGCCTGCAAATGAAATTGCTCATAAGAGCTTCATTGATGAAAAGAAGGTAACACCCGAAATATATGCACTTTTCATCCATACTTTTGTCAAGCTCCAACAATCAAACCTGCCGAGACATAATTAATGCATTATACACGAGTGGAAAAAAAATACGTTCCCAAATTACCCTAGTTCAATGTCACTAATAGAAATAAACCTTTGCTGTTTTTCTAGTACACAAAAGCAGGTAGTTGAAGGAAGTTCTCAAAATTTCTGCACACCAAGTTATCAACCATGACTAAACATTAGATGTGTTTTTATTCCGTGTATTTGAAAAGGAAATCCCCTTTTGATGCCATGGCTGAGTATTTATGGAGATGGATTTTTTCTTTAAAAAAAGGGGCAAAACAAAAAAAACTTGATTCACATATAAGTATAGGAAGCACTTCACTGACCTGTTGTCAAATCCCGTGAAGACAGTTGCCCATGAACACAAGCAGTCAAAATTGCTTCAAGGACAAAAGGAAGAGCTTCCAGCACTTCCCATGCAGGAAGCATTGGTCTTTGATAACCATCTTCACCAGCACTTATAAAGGGACTACATGCATTACTGCTTGTTGAAGAAGAATTACTAGACAAGGCTCCACCTTTAGTCATTCTCCAGTAAATCATACTTAGGATCTTATTAGCAACTTGGTGAACGGAATTTCCAGTAGAAAGACCAGATATTGCTGAAGCAACACAAGACTTGTATTGGCAATACCAAGCCCTTAATTTTGGAAATGAATCAATGTATACTGGTTTAAAAAAAGCAGAATCGGAGCTATCTTTATGGCTTTTCAGTTCATCTTGGAAAGATGTGACGCAGTTATTGTGTAATGACAGAAGATACTCCAGAGTGAGCTCACCTCCAAGTGCTCCTGCTCTTGTAACGCAGTGGTCAAGAGGGGGTCTATAGAATTTCCATAGACGAATAAGGAAAAGGAATGCCAACGAAAAAGCCATGTATAATGAGGGCTCATCTCCTGTGCTATTCAATGTTGGTTTAAGTGACCCAAATGCCTCACAAAGTGGCATTAAAGAAGCGGCGACTGTGGGTACCTGTACAAAGAATTTATGTATCCTTAAAAGATTTGACCTTCAAATGTGACTGGAAAAAGAAAATATTAAGCTTATGAAAAATATAGTAAATCAACCATAAGGAAAATATCAAAGTTGCTTCAACAAAGAACCTATATGCGTCCACAATGGTCACTAAAATTGAATCATATCAAACTTGCTCCCAAGTAAACCCAAAACTTTTTTGTCCCAATTCCAAACAACATATTTTGTCCAGTGATTTGAATATAAAAAATGAATAATAATAAAAGAATAAGTAGGTTCTTGAGGATCTTCATAGATTACCTTGTGACACTTGGGATTTTTAGTGAAAATTAAAGGGATTATCTTTGAGGATTATTCTCTACAGATTGGGAGGAAATTAAATCTTCGGATCGATAATATTTATGGGCTTATCCTCTAGAAAATTTATAGGAGATTAAGAGAGTTAAGAAAATAATAAAACAATTAATCAATGAGTTATCTCACAATATATTGCAATAAATTAAAGAAACAATGATATGTCAATATCCAAGGTTTATGTAAAAAATACAAGAATTGTTAAATAAAAGAATTTATCTTTTGAGTGAAGCCTAGGCTGTATAAGATCCTACATCTTCCCAGGCACTTGGGCAGATAAGTTACCACGTGGGTCCATATGGCTCTGTATTGTAGGTACACTAATCTACTGCAAACTACATCCTTTAAAAAATTAAGTTTTTTTATGAAGCCTAAGCCACATAGAATCCGACATCTTTGCAGGCACTTAAGGCTGGCTAGATGCCATGTGGGTCCACATGGCTCTGTAGTTGGCCAATTAAAAAGTTTAAAAAAATATAACAGAAGCATTCAAAGATGTAAATAAATAATGTTTTTAAAAGATAACAATAAAATTGTAATTCAAATTACATGGACTTTAATCCCTACTGTAGGGTATGTAGGCTCTAGGCTTTTATCTTCAGTCAAGTTCCGTTTGTGAATAGACAATTTTTTTCCTATTTTCTATGTGAATTTCATAGGGCAATTAAAATAACCTTAAAATATATTTTGCACAATCAGATTAGGGTAACCAATTTTATAAATGGGTGTTGTGAGGTGCCTAACACACACACAACCAACTCTAAAACCTATTTTCAATTCATAGGCCACTCTTTTATTTAAAAAGGTTTCCAAAATGTACCTTTAAAATTTTGGCAACTCCATGTTTTTAATCTAGTTTTCCGCAAGGAAAATCAAGTGTCAGGTGCAACACCGGTTAATTCACGACAACACAAATTCAAAAGGATAATAAGCCACATAGAACCACTAAAGGAAATAGAAAAGGGATTCACTTACCAGACCATGCAAAGAAATTATATGAACTGTATCAACAGAGGAAACTCCAAGGAGAATGGCACTCAGCACAGACATATTATCAACCAGATGGCTCCAAGATCCAGAATGACTAGGAGGTAGAAGAAGAAGAAGAAGCTTGACCACATAATGCACCACATGTTCCTGCCAAGAAAACACTTTTGTCTTTAGAAACACTAAAGGATAACAAGATATATTAAATTCAAGAATGCGATATCAATAACTCAAATATTCTTTCATCCATCCAGAAGCACATGATACAGCCAAAAGGTGTATAACCATTTCCCAAACGGAAAAAAGGGTTAGTGGAAGTTTAAACAGATCATGTTCAACTACTAATGTCATCATTTAACAGAGATGAAGCTCTTGAAATTGTCCGTACTGTTTATAAAACGGTTTCCTACTTGTTCTTGTTCTTTATCCAAGACTACATATATTACCGTAGCTAAAAAGGAAGAGATAAATGCCATCTAGTGATCTAAATCCACTTCTTACATGATGTTGCAAATTTTAAGCATGTTAAATAATATCCTAGATTACTATTTCATAATATCCTAGACTAATTGTAAATATTTAAATTCACCAGAATCTGATCATAAAGGAATTACAAGAGGATTTAATGGAATTAGTCATTAATGTAGCGTATGCTACTCCCTGATGTGTTAGATAAGCATAAAAAGGTACAGAATCATCTACAGTTTATCATCTTCCTATTTATAAGACTTTTAAGGAAATTATAATGAAGATATATGAAGGACTCACTAAATGAAAATTATTTAACAAGCATTAGAATATGATGCAAGTATGACAAGTTTCACAGACTCTAATCAACATGATTCTAGCAAAAGGAAAATTTACACAACCAAGCAAATGAATGAAACTCGGTATAATCATGGGAGAACATTGTACTACCAAAATCTCTGCTCAGACATATCACCTGAATATACCATCCACAGCTAAGGGAGGCACTGCAAAGGATCTTTGCAGCTGCAGGCCTTTCCATCTCTGGTCCATTTAATGCACTATAGTACAACTTCTCTATCTCTGCCAGACTAGGAAAGGAGAAAAATGAGAATCAATTATCAGGCAGTTTTGTGATACCAAAACTTAAATATATGTCAGATAGCAAACCTGGAGGCAGGGGTCACCATAAGGGAGTTTATTAGAGGATCATTTAGTGGTGCACCTTCCAAAAATGCTAACCATGGAGATTTTTCAACTGGCGCTGCATCTGGCAATGACACAGCAGAAGTAGACACATAACCAGGCCAAAAGTACACTGATGTGTCCATTAATTTCCTTGCAATGCAAGCTTCAACTATGAGGTGCCTCAAGTTGCCACCTGAAAGATGCCAATTAGTCCAAAGCTGTTTCACAATTTGGACCAAAAAGACATGAAGTAACTACATCCACTCTCATGGGTGGCGAGATATTAATTATAATTTGTCATATCTAGTATAGATAGAAGTAAAAATATCATGTTTCCAAAGAACCTGCTTTTGTATAATTACAAGAATGGATGCCAGTGCCAGAACCATCTTCTACATTCATGGAATTGTATAAGCAGCAAGCCGCTTTCATAGCTGCATGATTAGCTGCACCAACAACTAATTCAGGAGGACAGAGAAGGCTAGAAAAGTGACCAAGGATCTGAACAGATAAAATCAGTCCATGTCTCATAGAGTCGACACTCTTCCTCTCCATTTCAGATCTGAATTCAGAAGCCATTGAAACTTGAACAGAAGACGAATCATATTCAGCTTCATCATTTAGAACATTTGCAATTGCCAAGGGAACAATGGACAAAAGTACAGAAAGACGTGCCTCCAGGTGTGGGATAGGACCTTCAGGAGGATCACGTTCCTGCAATAACCATGAAACAGAAAATATTTATTTTATACATTTTTCCAAGTCAGCAAAATACTAAGAAGAATCAATCTCAACTCTTTGCACAAGCCGAAGGGCAGAAAGCCAGAGCGCTAGAAAAGTTTCCTGCCAGCTAGCCTGGTTAAATGTATGTAGTGTCTTGATTACTTCTGCAAATAGGAGGTGAATATTTAAAAGACAGAATCCTAAAATAGGAAATAAAAATATTTTGAAGAAAAAACATCATCTTCCCAAAAACATACAGTACAAATAAACTATATCAGGAAGTATACAAAAATAAAGTAACAGAAAACTGTTCGAGGGGATTCACCTGTGAGTACATCGGTAGCAGATTTGGTGGGAAGTTGTTTAGAATCCATAGCATTCTCCATATATACATCAAAAGGAACCCAACAAGGAGATTGACGAGATGAGTAGCTGCATCTTAGCAATGATTCAAATGATCCAACATCAACAAGAATCCCAGCCAGTTGATGCTTCTCTAGGTGGAATTCAAAATCAGAAACTCTACGAATGTTGGCAAATACTTTTGTCAGGACTGGGCTTGCTAGTTTTACTTCCGAGCATGCCAATTCAGGGGATTCAAGAAATTGGATCCTTTGCAAGAGGCAATTGAATTTTTCAGGCCTATCATAAATAATGAGCGATGAGAAGGAAAAGATTAGTCATTTTCCCACTTCATATTTCATTACAGAGGAAAATAAATGGCTACAAAATATGCAAGCAAATAATGCATGAAGGAAAAAAAAAACTAAATAAAATACTTCATGCTTCAAGTACTGGAAGGTCATCCTCATGCATGGTTAGGCAAGAAAAGTCATCATAACAATAACCTATTGACTATGCATAGGCAAGACCTTCATAACAAATACCACTAGACCAAATATCTCAAAGATGAAAAAATTTATGCTCAACCAAGCGCATTAAGAAAACAACAAAACCTTGTCTCACTAGGTGAGGTTGGCTACATGGATCATACAACGCCATCAAACTTGATCAAAAACCAAATTATTGAGTCAATTGTTAGCTAAGAGATCCCGCTCCTTAACCTCATTGAGTGTTCTCTTTGGTCTTCCTCTAACCTTTTTTACCAAACTCTAAACAATTTGATCTACCTTATTGGTACATCCAATAACCTTCTCCATACGAGTCCAAACTACATCAAATGATTTCATCCCATTTTATTCTTCAATAAGTGCCACTCCAACCCTTTCTCGTATAAGTTCATTACGAATCTTATCTTTCCTTGTATAACCACACATTCATCTCAATATTCTCATCTCAATTATCCCTCACTTTTTGATCATGTAATCCCTTTAAAACCCAACATTCACTATCATATAAAATTGTCGATCGAATAGCAGTACGATAGAACTTCCCGTTTACTTTATTGGCTACTTTTCGATCACAAATAACCTCGGTAGCTTTTCTCTATTTAAACCATCCAACTTGAATTCTATGATTAACATCTCCACTTATTTCCCCATCTTTTTCAAAATTGATCCCAAATATTTTAACTTTACCACTTGTGGATTTACTTGATCTCTCACTTTGACCTCCAAATCACTTTTAACTCTTCTCTTATCAAAATTGCAATACATATATTCTTTCTTACTCCTACTCAGTTGGAAACCCTTTCAATCCAAGGTCTTTCTACATAACTCCAACCTCAACCTCAAGCATTTGCTTAGCAATTCAAGAATCCAAGCCCCGTTAGCATTGTTTAAACATTTATTTAAAAAACCCCAACCTCAAGCATTTACTTAGCAATTGAAGACTACCTTAGCTAACTCCTTTTGTTACTTGTTGGCAATCAAGGTCAACAAGTCTCCAAACATATGCCTATGTCTAGCCACTTAATGAACAAAACAACCCAATATATAATTTACATTGCTGAGCAATAGTTACCATGATTACTAACTCATCATTCAATTGCAATTACAAAATAACATAAAAATCACAGGAATACTGTATGTCTCTTAACCTAAAGATATTATGTAACACAGCATTTAAGCTACAAGCTCCAACTTCCATCACTTACCAAATTTCTTTCCTTTTCATTCAATGGGCTTTGATTCCATTGAGGAATACTTCTATTTCTCTTCCTCCCAGATCATGTTTTAACAGAAGGTGGTATTATTTTGCATGATTAAAATTTTCAATGAAACTTGAATCATTTTCTTATCACATGCTACTCATGCAGGTACAAAATTATCAAAAGTGATGGCATACCTAGAATCTTGCATAGTTATTCTATCCTCCCCCTCTATCCAAAAGTTTACACCTGTTCTTGTACCCCAGTGGATCAGGTTAAAAGCTGACTTTGGCCTCAGGGCTTCTCAGATAATAGATATGTAAGAAGCAAGATGATGGAGGATGAAAATGAAATAGGAAAATAATATTTTATTATTTATAAATTAGGAGTTATAGATAAATACAGAAAATAAGATTAATGTTATTTGAATAGTTTTATTAGGATTTTAGTTAATTAGATGTTAGTTAGTATTTTCTTATTATCTCATAATTTCAATTTCAATTTTTTATCATTATCTTTTATTTGAACGGATCGTTGGGGATGTACATAATTTAAGCCCATATCAATTGGGATTAATTAGTTAACTTCACTCATTCACTAATAAAGTTCCGCATTTCGTCTGATACTTTTTCCCTTTTCTTCCTCCCTTCTTTAGTCCTACATCACATGGTTTCTGGGAGAGAAATAGATTATAAAACATTAGAATGAATTATCAAGACAAAAGCTTAAAGGACCACATATAAAGAGTAAAAGGGGATACATGTTCAAGAGAACGGACTGTAGAAGAATTGTTGCCTTTCTGCTTTCCGTTAGTCTTTCCAAAACCTCGAGTGCCATGAAAGAATTTCTTTTCCTTATTTGCTCACGATGGTCATTTCTTTTGACACTGCAAGTCACATTGGGATCCATGTCCATGTACAGGTCTCTTTTGGGATTCCAGCATGGCTTTTCACAGAGCTTCATTTGTATTCCCCAGTCATCTAATGTGCTATCAATCAAAGCAATGATGATACCGTAAAAAAACATCACAAATACATGTCCAAGCTCCAGAACAGAAATGTCGTATGTTTGAGAAAGTTGAAGGGCAGTGTCAACAGAATTTATTATCCTGCAAACCAGAAATGCTCATTTCAGAATATTATGTCATTGATTGAATGGGTGTTTAGTCGGAATCATCCTACAACTAAGCATGTCCATTTTCCAACTCTAGCTTATTCAAATCTCCAGTGCTAGAAATGCACAATTTGGTGAATGAAATAAAATATTTAAGGAGAAATTAATGTAGGGTCCCAAGTAAGAGAATTAATATTAACAAAGTCCCATTGACAACTGAAGCAGTTACCATTGACAACTGAGACAACTACTATTGACAACATCTAGGGACCTTACTGATATTAATTCTCTTATTTGAAACCCTACAGTAATTTCCCCAATATTCAAGTCTTAAGATGTGTGCAAACTGTGATGTATCTGTAAAATAAACCTTATTCATATATTTACATTCTATCAAACAGAAAAGTACAAGTGCTAGCAATCAAATCACCATGTTTGATATGTAATTAAGACTAAGTTTTTACAACCTTTATATTCACTAAGCAAGAAATTTCAACTTTCAAGGCAAATCAACGAAGCTAGCAAATGCCACCTCTAATAGATATTTAACTGATCAATAGGTATGTGTAAAATCTATCAAATACAAACATGTAAGCGTCATTTCCCTGGTTTTCACATGGCATTTACATTAGAAAAATTAAATAAGAAATATCATAATTATTTACTGCTATCTCATGAGGCAAAGACACATTATCTTAGAGCGAACCCCCCACACTTGAGAAATAATGGAAAAAAAGATTATATTTACTTTAATTTGCAAGAATCAGCCACATTTGGATCAAATGAAAATGCATACTGGCGGAGAAGTTCAAGAAAGAGCATATAGGCCTCAGGTTGACATTGTCGATGAGGAATTATCCTGCAATAAGATGTTAGATTAATAAAGGAAAGCATCTCGCTAAATCATCATCAATGAATAACTTAACAAAATGCAGAGTACAGAAGAGGCACAGAGAGAAGAGAGGGACAGGGAGAGGGAGACAGGCATCTAAAATATTGTCCAAAAATTTGCAATGACAGATGCACACATAATCTGAATAATGAGATAAGAAACCAAGCAACAGTTACAGGGATTTTATACATAGTAAATGTGATGTGAGAATAACATATATATTATATCAGCTAAATGTCTTAACAAAAAATAATGCAACACCGGAAGCTTGAACAGCAGTCTTTAAACCCAAGCCTGGTTAAGATTTTCTACCAACTGTCCAAACCCAATCAAGCAACAAGCCCCTAACACTAACAAACCAGTACTGCCGCAGAAGTGCTTGCGCATCGTGACCGGAAACACCAAGAGATATACATTTTATGTTCTTATACTACAAGAGACGAAGTAAAAAAAAAAACAAGTGTAATGCAGGAATCTGGGAGATTTATACTAAACCCCCACAAGCAAGCTTCACTTACACAAGTAAATGAAAATCAAACAATGTAAAATAGATGTAAGTTAGAAATGGGAGAACCTAGAAGAGACGAGCGAGAGGACTTGGAGCGGGAAGAGGAGACGGGAGGAAAGGGCTTGCTGAAGGAATTTCCACAAAGAGGGGTGATTGTAATCGAAGCAGACGTGAGAAACCAATAGCTCCGCAAACTCAGGGCTTGGCAACCCAACATTCAAAGAGCTGAGGCATTCGATCAATTCCATTACCCAATACAAAGGAGGTTCCTTTCGTTTTGGGAACAACTTCACCCTTTCTAAGACCTTTTCCTTCACTTCATTCCACTCGCATCCGAAATCCGACCCCATTATATTCTACTATCAAACTGGAAAATGCAACATTCGCATGAGTGGAAGAAACCATCCGAAAGTCGACATTTTATTGGGTCTGGGGGTTGTCGCTCGCACGAGAATAATGTGCTTGCCCAGCCGACAACCGTCATGGTGGTAGGTGACTCCGTGGCAGGTAAGGGATTGTTTGTCTCTGTCCTGCCCCCTAGTCCGTACGTTCTCGATGAAATGATTCAAATCTCCCCTCCAACCGGGTGTTAATTTGAGTGTGTATTAATTTTCATTCATTAAATCTATTCATTTGCTATAAGTAAATAGACGTTATCAGAAAATGAAAATTTTGGCCAAAAAATGAGCAAATAACGACATATTTTAATAAATATCCATTTTGCGAACTAATCAGCAACTTACTCCCCTTGATTGGCAAATGATAACATGTTTTAGTAAATATTTATTTTACAAATCCATTACCTATTTACTATACTTTATTAACCAACTTAGCCTGAAAAAAATAATTTACATACTTTTTTTCTGAATTTCATGAACTGATTGACAAGGCTTTATATTTAGGAATATTCCTTACGATGTCCTAATTTATAAATAATAATAATAATAATATTGGTTGCTATAGAAAATTTTTAGGGAAAATTAGTCTTTTAATCCATCAAGTTTTGACCCAATTGTAACTCAATCCATATACTTTGACTTAATGTAACTTAGTCTCTGTAATTTTGACTCGGTTGTAATTCAGTTCTAAATTTTAATTTATTGTAACTCAGTCATTCTAATGTTAACCATTTTATGCTGGAATGAAACACACCACTTTTACCGATAACAATAAAAATTTGAACATGCTTCAATGAAGTAAATTAAGCTTTTAGGTGGTAGCTACAACTGTTGCTGTGTAAGATCAAGAGGAATATTTTAGCAACTTAAGAGAATCCTTTCCATTAGATTGAAAAATAGGTAAAACTATACAACCCATATTACTTTTATCCACTCATCCCCCTAACATGAAAGTAGATATCACTGTACATTCAAGTGGGGGTATAACACATCCATGTTGATCCAAGTGCCCATTTAAAATTATTTTATTTCCTTCATTATAATTCTATGGAATTAGATCAACATGGTTTAGCATGGCATCTTTCATCGCTTACGTGTATAACTCTGGTTGTTTTATTATTTAAAATATCTATCATTTAGTGATGATAATATACTTTTGTTCATCTCATTTGTTATTCCCCAGGCACCAGCAGTTGCATAAGTTAGTCTTTGAGGAAGGTGGATTGGCTGATGGAACTGAAGTAGCTTATTATGAGCGTGGACAGGTTATTTTCATTAATTTCATGTGCAAGCTCATGTGTTCATGTCTTTTGCTGTGTTAACTG
>QFDD01114928.1:0-14284 GCA_006871305.1 Vachellia collinsii
AATAATTTTAGAAACATAAAAGTTATATATCTTCTAGTAACATAATTTTAAATTTCAGAATAGGAGATAAAAGCTATATGACTTCTGACCCATGTGAAACAGTGACTAAAAAAGAATTGAAATAAAATATTACAATAAAAAATTAAAATCTTATGACTTCAGAATATTAATAAAAAGTTAATATTAGATTAATTCTGACCTTTTATCTTATACGGCTTCTGGCCATCCAACAATCAATGCAAACTAAAATTATTAGAGCAGCCCAAATTACATTTTTTTTTTAGGTATATTTTTTCAGGACGAGGTTTCGAATCCTGGGGTGGTGACAGACGCGATAATTAACGCAACCTCAAAGAGGTTGTCCCATCGGTACCGCTCTACCCCCGCAAGGGCTCCTCGGGTGGGATCCGGATTAGTCGGTTGCCTCGGGTTACCTGGTCCAGTTAGAAGTCCAGGGATCCAGTAAAGGGCGCCGGATACCGGGTGGTTTATACCAAATTACATTTTGATGCTGTTGGAAATAAGAAAATAAAAGAATTGTCACACATATGGTACAACCGAAATTATTTGAAATAAAACAAAAGCCCAAATCTGTTTTCGGAAACAAAGCCCAGCCCAAAACGCTGTGAATTAAATAAAACAGAAAGCCCAAATGACGGCCCAAAACTCGTCATCCCACGTCTTCCGTTGTTGTGAAATGCGAACTGCGAAGAGGACGACGTGGACTGGTTATTAATGAGTGGAAGGGAGATAGATTTTGACAAGATTCTTGGATTGATCTCAGGATTGATCTCCTCGCTTTTCCTATCTCCTCAACCACAAGTTAAATACAAAAGGAGAATCAAGAATAACTTTTCTATCAAAAAATTAATTGTAAAATGAGACCTTTTAAATTATGTAATTACTTTACATATTATACAACTGAGCATGTTATGTGTGATTGAGTTTGTGCATTATGCAACTAACATTCTTGAGATGTAACTGAGCTTCCACAAGGGTTAATTTCTCAATGAGTATTTATCTCAAAGTTCAAAAAACCGTACAAGACATTGAACCGGTCAAAGCAATGGGTCAAGGGTTAATGAGTCAGATCGGGGTCAGACCAACCATATTAAAATAATGACATTTAATTGACAATATTAAAATATAATACTTTAATAATGTTTAATTTCAAAATATTCATCTTTATCAGTTAAAATCTTTTAGTCACTGTAATTAATAATCATTCATAATTAAAAAAACATCATTAAAATTCATTCATCAACCATAAAACACTAAGAATCAATCATGAAAAAAAATCATGTTTGTAGTAAAATAAAAAAGGAAAGGAAGAAATACAATCTAGTTCTTCCCCCTTTGTCACTAAATATTAATAAAAATAGTAAACAAAAAAAAGAGAAATTGCATTAAAGTCCTACACCACAAGAAAATTAATATCAGAAAGGTCTCAAAGGTTGCTACTTATAACTCATTCATTTGTCAATGGTACTCTTACTTATTTATAAAAACCTTTTGAGACATTTCTAAAATTAATTTTTTTTGCTTAAGACCTTAACGTAATTTTAAAAAAAAAAGAGTAAAGGAAGCATATAAAAAAAATTTTGTAAAAAAAAATATGACTGGGTTGATCTAGGTCAACCTGGCCTCTGGTCTAACACTGAACTAGACCAACTAGTCCGGTCCAATCTTTTGTTCATTGATTTATCTCCAATTCTCCCAAATAAAAATTAATTTTAAATTATTTATCATAAAACAACTCAAAAAAATAAATTTACATATTATGGCACGTTGTACATATGTTTAATTTGTGTGTGCAAACAATCTTATGTTTATTTGACTGCTACATTTTAATAAGAATTTATAGGGCAATTATGTCAATTTGATGAAATATCATACTTGTCATTCAACTATCAAAATGCGCACATGGAAAAAGATAATTAAGTTTTTTTTTCTATGTAATTTTATTATTGTAAAAAATGGTTATTTTACATCTAGTTGATTATTAGGAAGATTTGATTTATCTTTTAGATATTTTGAATCATCTTAATTATATTTAGAAAATATTAGTAGTTTATCTTTTAAAATATTATTGTAGATATATGAGTGTCAATTAGAGATCTCAAAGATATTATTTAATATCAATATCTTTGATTTAATTTAAATAGATGACATCATGTTATTATATCTCTTTTTAATATTTTGAGTCAGAGAAATACTTACATACTCTCGGAGTGCCACGTCATCCATACTCTGTCCAATGAGAATGTTACAAATGTCATCTATTGTGATCCCATATCCCATAAATTTCTCCTAATTATTTTCATTTTTCCATAACCCATTACAATAGATATTTATTATGGAAAAGAGGAATAATTAAGAGAAATTTATGGGATATGAGATCCAAAATAGAGGACACTTGGAACATTCTCATTGGACAAAGTATGAATGACGTGGTACTCCAGGAGTATGTAAGTATTCTTCTTTGAGTCATATTAGGGTTAGTAGGTTTCCTTATTTAAGGAGAAAATTCTATTCAGTTATTTCAGGAATTTAATGAAAAGTTTTTCCTCAACAAGTTTTAACTTGAAATTTTGTATTATGGATAGAATAAGGTTAGATCATACAAAATTTATCAACTCTTTGAGAACTTTTTATAGTTAATGATTTAGGGTTTAGGAATTTTAGCTTATCAATTCCTTAATCTATAAGGTTTGTACGTATCACATTTTATCAACCAAATTTTAAATTGAGACGAAAGATAATTTATTTTTTTAAAATAATCAAATTCCGCCGATGGAGGGAGGACAAGAGAAGAAATACTTTAAGAAAAATGTCAAGGGAATAGAATAAATACATTATTGCAATTAAATGGAGTATGAAAGCAAAATGAATCACTGTATACACAAAATGAAATAGAAGATATAAGGCACACCCAGAATAGAAAATACAATTACTGCAAACAAAGAACTCATGGAAGATAAATTATACATATAGAATATTTTAGATAGAAATGTGAAAGTACATCATACATTAGTTAAAGATTTATATTGATAACATGTTATGAAATTAAGGAAAAAGAAGAAAGAACAAGAGAGAGTTGTTTTTATTCACTATATCAATTGTCAAGTCAGGGATATTTTCTATTTATAGGTATATCTTTACAATATTAGGATAAATTAATTCAGTGATTATGAAAGAAAATAGAGGAATATAGGAGATCATGTGGGATTACGGGGAGATATAGATATCCACATAATATTCATAACATCTCATATGCTAAAGGTGGTTAATATTTATACCCAGACTGTCTTCTTTAATATCATTATACATACCTATGTAAATTAGTTTTAAAATAGGTGAGTTTCACTTGTTATAAAATTGGGGAAAAATCCCTCATTAGGAAATTAATTGCAAAATGAAACTTGCTCGGTTACACATGTGGAAGCTTAGTTGCATATGTGGAAGCTCATTTACATTGTGTGAAATGTCCCATTTTACAAAATTTCTCAATGGGAGACTTTTCTCCAATTCTTCCAAAAAGGAAGACCCAAATCATGTAATATTATAGAGACCAACCAAAATCTCATTAGGCTTGAGTGATAAGTGCTCCATTTTTATAAAAATGCTAGAGAAAAAATTACACTACCAAATATTTTATTATGCTAGTCGAACCTTCAAAAACATTTTAGAGTGTTCACTGCATTTTTACCCTTTTAAAAAACGTTGGCTTTGGGAACACAATTTTTGTAACAAATTAACATGGTACAAAATTTAGGTCCATTCATTTCAATTCTCCAATCGAATCTTAACACAAGGATTTTTTTTTTTGTAATAATGAAAATTCACAAATTTCAGAATTTTGTTGAGACATCATTAACTTTTTTAAAAGATCACAAATTTGAGAATTTTGTTAAAAGATCACACATGACAAAATTCGATTGAGAAATTGGGCCTTTTCTTATTAACTTTTTTACTTCCGAAAATTGGACCTGATAATGGATATAAGCAAATGGGTTTTACGCTACTATAATAATTAGTTGTTACATAAATTGTGTCGATGGCCAAACCATACTCCTTAATAATATTTAATACAAAAACTGAATAAATGGATCTAATTGACCCATAATTGCGCATTAATCATTTACTCTTTTAACTCAATGTCATATTATTAAAATTATTATCGTTATGGATACTCCAAACAAGCTAGCTTGTTCAGCCACCATGCAGGGGGAAAATACATAACCAAGATTATTCAAAACACAGATTCCACCAAGGCAAGTGAACCCCAAGTTCCCTTGTGTCCATGATAGCCACACACACACACACACATCATTTAAGAGAAATAATTCTTAGCATGGGGTGAAGTAGTTGGCACTGGTGCCAGTGCCGGTGCAGGTGAAGGAAAAGGAGAAGAGGCAGTGACATTAATGCTAAGTTTTTGGCCACTGTTACAGTGACCTGTGAAGGCACAGCCAAAGTAGAATTCGCCGGTTCGGTTCAGAGTCACCCTTGCCGGTCCTGTGTTCAGCACTTGAATAGGGTTCGTGAAGTTGCATTTCTCAAAGTTAGGCTGAGTCAGTATGGCTACCACATGCCTTCCTGTAGGGAAGTTGAACACTGCAGAAATAAAAACGGTACAAGAAATGAGTGTGTCTATATATTCACCAAAAGGATACCTAACGCCTTTTATTCTAATTTTTTTTTTTCAATTTTACATTCACTAATTGAAGAATGAATTGGAAGATATATACCTTCTGGATTCGGACCAAGAGTTTTTTTCATTTATCATTAGATTCTATATATAATTAGTGAAAATAAATCGAAATTGCACAATTTTAGGGTATTTTCCTTTGAAAATCATTAAAAAAAATACAAAAAATGTATCATTCCCCACTCAAAGATATCAAAAAGACACTAATTTTATGTAGAATATAATCATCAAAAGAAAAACTAAAAAACATTTGGAAAGTTACAATGTTATAGAAGGCATTAGAGAAAGGCAAACTATATGCTCCAAACCTTAGCACTGATGGCCCAAGATTAAAAGCAGGATCGAACACACATGCTCCCACTTACAAGAAAGCTTTTTCGTCATTAGGTTACAAGGCCATTCACCTAACCACATATTACTCTTTGAAAGATTTGAGTCTGATTTATGTACCTAGGGTGTCGTTGATTTTGAAAGTGAAGTTCTTTGCCCAATTGGAATAGAAGGAAGCACCACCGGGAGGATTATTAATCCACCCCGTGGAGCCTCCCACTGTGAAATCTTCTGCTTCTGTTCTGTGTATGATTGTTGCAAAAGCAGCCACAACGAGAATTGCTAGCTTCACCAACTTGCCCATCTCTTCGTGATATGTGATCCCAGGTCGTCTCTAAATTTGTCAATCACTGCTACAGCTCTATATATATATAGAGAGAGAGAGAGAGCACTGCAACTTTTAAAAGCTATTTCAATTTAATTTCCATAAGCAGAAGTGGTAAGTAGAAAATCAAAATATTGATATGCTCCAAAAATGTGACATTACATATAGCTAATAGTAACCCTTCTTGGCCACAAAGAAGGGGGGGAAATCGAGTGAAATCTTCTCATCATGGCCAAATAATGCTATAAAATGAATAGGTTAGTGAAACAATATTGATTCTGTGCATGTACCTATCGAATTATTAGAATTGAAAATTGAATGATTTTGACTAGGAGAAAAATAGAAGGTGGACTAATTTGGCAGAAATAATTTATTGATTTTTTCTCTAATCGTCGGATCTTTATTAATTTTATTTATAAATATAAATATCCTCGTATTAGAAACAAATCTAGTTCAAGGTATTGTCGGATACTAAATGTGGACATTTATTCCAATGAGAATTCAGAACCTTAATTCATCATGTTGTGAAGGATTAGCCCTCAAGTGAAATCTTCTGATCATGGCCAAATAACGCTATAAAATGAATAGGTTAGTGAAACAATATTCATTCTATGCATGTCCCTGTTGAATTATCATAATTGAAAATTTAAGGATTTTGACTAGGAGAAAAATAGAACGTGGAATAATTTGGCAGAAATAATTTATTGACTTTTCCTCTATTTGTCGGATCTTTATTAATTTTTTTTATAAATATAAGTATTTTCATTTTAGAAACAAATCTTGTGCAAGGCATTGTTGGGTAGTAAATGTGAACATTTATTTCAATGAGGACTCAAACCTTAATTCATCATGTTGTGAAGGATTAGCCCTTAAGTGAAATCTTCTGATCATGGCCAAATAACGCTATAAAATGAATAGGTTAGTGAAACAATATTAATTCTGTGCGTGTACCTATCGAATTATCAGAATTGAAAATTGAAGGATTTTGACTAGGAGAAAAATAGAATGTGTACTAACTTGGTAGAAATAATTTATTGACTTTTGCTCTATTTGTCGGATCTTTATTAATTTTTTTAATAAATATAAGTATCCTTGTATTAAAAATAAATCTTGCTTAAAGCATTGTCGGGTAATAAATGTGGACATTTATTCCAATGAAGACTCAAACTTTAATTCATGTTGTGAAGGATTGAATTCTACATAAAATGGATGATATTTTTACATCTTATGGGACATCAAATGATGTAGTTTTAATTTTTTTTTCACTTTCTAAAGAAAAATACTCTAAAATTATGCAAGTTTGATTTTTTTAAAAAAAAATTACATCTTTTCATGCCCAACAATTATCCACAACATATTCACCAAAAGAACTAGGAAAGAACTGTGTTTTTAACAGAGTAAGGGAGAGAGTTTCTGGAGGGGATGGTTGTCATAACAAGGAAACTATCATCTCCTTCTCTTAGCTTTCTGAAAATGAGAAGTGCAAAATGGGAAGAAAGCTAGATGAAATTACCCACCCTCCTATTTCTATTTTAAAATTGACTACCCTCCCTTTTAAAAGCATATAGCTTTAGGCATTAGTATATATTGAGTATGTAGTACATAACTTTACAATTGGGCAAGAAAAAAACATAACTTTACAAAAAAAGAAAAAGAGCACAAACCAAATATTTATGACCAATTGCCAACGCAAGAAGTTGAATTACAAAAGAAAAAAGTTGATGCATGCCCAAATGATTGCATGTTTTATTGGGGAGACAATGCTAATAGAGACATTTGTAGGCTATGTAATACTTCAAGAAACAAACTGGAAGAAAAGGGGAAAACGAAGAAACATGTGAAGATTCTTAAATACTTTCCTCTGAAGCCATGACTGCAAAGATTGTGTCTGTCATCAAATAAGGTCGAGCACATGAGATAGCATGGTGTTGAGAAGGATCTAGATGGTATTTTATGACATCCATAGGATTTGGAGGCATGGAAAGCTATCGACAATGAATTTCCATATTTTGTGATGGATCCCAGAAGCATTCGCCTTGTTTTAGCCACTGATAGATTCAACCCATTTGGGAACCTTAAAACTAGCTACAACATTTGGCTAGTGGTGTTACTTTCATACAACTTGCCTTCATGGATGTGCATGAAATCCCTTCATTTTTTTCCATGATCATCACAAAAAGGAAAGCATCAAGCAATGATATTGATGTCTAATTCCAACAATTGATACAAGAATTAGTGGAATTATGGACTAGTGAGATTGAGAATATAACACCTATGAGAAGACACTATTTAAATTGTGTGGTGTTTTGATGTGGATGATAAATGACTTTTCAGGGCTTGGAATGTTATCTAGGTAGAACTTGCATACAAGGCTGGCATGTCCATTATGCAACTTTGACTTAGACTCACTGCATCTTCCATCTTGTCAAAAGTAATGGTTCATCTAGCACTATTGGTTCCTCGATAGGAACACAGATTTAGATTGTAACATAATCATTTTAATGGTAAAAAGGAAAGAAGAGTACTCTTGTCAATTTAAGTGGTGCAGATATCTTGTGGCAACTTAAGGATGTTCATATTGAGTTCACAAAGATAGATGATATAGAACAAGTTGCAAGAAGGTTTCATGGTGCTTCTGATATTGTGCATGTATAACAATGGCATAAGAAGATATTTTTTTTCACTCTTCCTTATTGAAAGTCTAATATAGTACACCAAAGTTTTGATGTTATGCACACAGAAAATAATTCGTATGATAATGTGTTGTACACCTTGTTGAACAAACCTGGAAAGTCCAAAGATCATCTCCCAGCTAGGTAGGATTTACAGACCATGGGAATTAGTCAAGATGTTTGTCGAGATGATAATGACAAGTTTCAACCCACAAAATTCACCTTTACAAAAATAAAATAAGGATATATTCCTCATAGCGTTAAAGGAAATTAAGATTTCTTATGGATATTTAAGCAACATTTCAATATATGCATAGATTTGTAATCTCGGAAGGTGGGTTGAAGAGCCACGAATCCTATGTTTTTTTATGTAACAGTTACCATTGTTGGTACTCAAACATACACTTCTCCTAATGTATCAATGGTATTGGGGGATCTATCTTTATTCTTCAGGAAGTTATATGCAAAGGTTGTTGTTATTGATGAGATTAATTAACTGTAAAAGAAACTCATTCTCACATTATACCATTGGAAGATGATATTCCCTCCTTAGTTTTTCACTACAATGGTACACCTCATTGTATACCTTGTTGAGGAAGTATAACTTGGGGCCTAGTTCAATATTATTAAAAGTATGTTGCAGTTATTAATTAATTGGATCAACTGCAAAGGAAAATCATTATCGTACTATGCCATTTGGGGATGATATTCCTTCCTTAGGTTTTCACTGCCATGGTACAACTGTCCACCTTGTTGAGGAAGTAAAAATTAGTGCCCTAGTTTAGTATTATTGAATGTATCCCATAGAAAGTAAATTCATTTACCGATATATGCACACCCACACACACGTGTCCATGCCTAAATAATTATATTATATTTATGTTACACTTTAATGTTTTTAGAAAAATTGAAGTTATATGTTAGGAATAAAGTGTATACTACTATAAAGGACACTTCTCACATCTAGTATGTTGGCCTTCTAATATCCATTTCATGGTGGACATATTTGCCAGAGATGTTAAAAATATCGTGACATCATGTCCAACATGATAGTGTAGGAACTAGGAACTTTGATAACAAAGATAATTCAATTTTCCAATAAGAAGTACTCTAATAGTTGTACAAAATCAGGAATGATGGATTCAAGTGGGAATGAAAAGTAGAAAGTAAGATTGTATTAGCAAAATAATATGTATCGATTCATAGTTATTTATTAAAATGAAATATGATTACTGTTTTTTATTCGCAGTGAGATGAGGTGGTAATATAATATTGATATACATCATGGATGGAGTGAGCTAGCGTATGTGTGAGTATATATATAGGGATAGATATATGGATGAGAAGGAAGGGAGCAGAGAAGTAAAAAGGAGGAGGATGAAAAAGAGGATGCTATTAGTAAAATTGTTGCGGTATATATTGAAATGTTAGCTATTTAGAGAGGACTTGATCTCACATATAAGGAGTGTCAATCTCAATGTTCTTGATGCAAGAATGAACACTTAGTTGGAAGCAAGAGTAGTCATACTGATATTGTCACACCAAATCATAGAAGCTGCTTAGAGAATAAGAGATAAAAGATTGTTTCTTAGATAACAGTGAGACAAGTGTTACAAAGGAAAACAAAATAACCACTAGTGGATTAATGACCAATGGGGCAAGACGCCCAATCCGCATTAGAATAAGAAACTAAATTTAGAACAACAGATAACTAAAAAAGGACCACATATGTGGTTGTACCTTTAAGGTACCTCAATAGATGCTTCATAGATTGCCAATGGAGCTCGGTGGGAGAACTAAGTAATTGACTCAACTTGTTTACAGTATAACAAATCTTAGGTCAAGTCTTAATCAAATACTAAAGTGCACCCACAACGCTTTGGTATGAATAAGGAAAATAGAAAACATCATTGTCATACAAGGTAAGTGTGCAACTAGTAACCATGGGAGTTAGTCATGGTACACATTGTAGCATACCACAATAAGTCAACACGTGAGGTTATCTTAAACCATGGGAGGTGTCATAGGAACCCAATTTTATGACACCTCAAAGCCTAAAAAATAAAGAATATCACCTAGATCATTGAGAGCAAACATGGCATTCAACTTAATAGTGAATTATGAAATACTAAAAGAATTGCTTCTTGTGACAAAAATGTTATCTACATAGATTACAAGAATAAAAACCAGGGATGCATCTCAATCGAAGAGGAGAGATGAATCAAATTTGTAATTGTGGAATTTCCATGAAAGCAAGGTGAAACGAAGACGAATGGACCAAGAGCGAGAAGCCTATTTCATATCATACAATGCTTTTATGAGTTTAAGTACATAATTCAATCTTCTTTGATAAACAAATCCCTTTGGACGCTTCATATAAATAGTTTAATAAGGAACCAATTGATAAAGGCGAATTTTCCACCAAAAATAAGAAGCAATAGCAAGGATAATCCTCATAATCGTCATCTTAATAATAGGACTAAAAAACTCTCATCAATTACCAGGTCATGTATATAGCCTTTGACTACTAACTGAGCTTTCAACTTGTTCAATAAGCCATCAGCCTTAAACTTCTTTTTGAGGACTCGCTTATTTTCAAGAGCATGTCATGGTGATGGATGGACAAGACACTACGTATTGTTCCATACAAGAGCATTTTACTCTTACATCATAACATTACACCACCCAAAATTGAGCAATGCCTCATGTAAGGTTTTGGGTTCAAGAGAAGATTCAAAAGAGTAAGGCCTATACATGAAATTTTAGTTTCGAGAGATTGGACTTAGACCTAATTACCATTTGATAAAGGTTTTGAGAAGCAAGGCCACCAAAATTAGACTTGTGGAAATGGGTTGAGATGAAAAAACATTAGATGAACTTAAAGATGAACAAGGCGCTACGTACCCACCATGTCATGGGCTCGAATCCTAGGAAGTCCCTTAATCCCGAGGGCGACTCCGGATTAGTCAGTTCTCCAAATGGGGGCTAGATACCGGGGCCTCTAAGCAAAAAATAAAAAGATGAATGGGCCATAAAAGTGGGCTCAAGTGGTTTTGCTACACCAAATGGAGACCCAAAATCATATGGCTCTGATGAGGATGGAAAATGCATTTGTAAAATAGAGCTAAACACTTGAGTGTGATGCAAAGCATCTAACAAGCTATCAACACCATCAAGAGAGCAACTTGATTCACCTTACCTTCTTGGGCTTTTTAAAGATTACATAATTGCAAGGTTAAAATTTGGAGGGGAACCAAGGTTTCCAACTTTTTTAAACAGACAAGTAAAACCACTTGTAAGTAAGATCAAACTCTAGATCTTGAACTATAAATGGTGACCATAGCCCTTATTAAAAAAAACCGAAGGGATTTGTGGGCCTCAACTAGAAAAATCATGGAATAAGCTTGATTCACCATAGATATATTAGTCCTATTAGCTTCTACATGAAGTAGATAAAGCTATCCAAGGGTTTGGATTCAATCAAAATATAAATAAACCTTGTGAATATAAGGTGAATGGGAGGACAATAGTGTTTTCAATGTTTACGTCAATGATATAAAGTATGTAGGGTATCAACTAATTATAATGTATGTCATATATCTTCTTGTTAAACCTCCCTACTACAAAATTGACAATTTAGCGTTTAACTTTTCTACTCTGTAGCATTTCTTAAGTGTTACATATTTTAGTTATATAAAATATTATAAAAAATAAATTCTATCGCTTTAGGAAGAAACACTATAGCTATCATTTTCATTTTAAAAAATATTAAACGCCAATTGTCACACTTCTTAAGAGAAGCATTACAACTATTCATTTTTTTCATACCTTCTTCTGTGTATCATAGCTCAACGATTCTTACTAAATCTATTATGTCTACATGGCTCATGAAAATTGTATGATGTTATATGCCTCCTTACTTTTTTTCCTTTTCTGTAAGTAGCATAGAAGATTTAAACCATATTTTAAAGACAATTAAGCTTCCCCATCATTCCTACCTAGTAGCTTCAAGCTCTTTTTCATGATTGTCCTTTCTATACTTGGTTCTAGGAGCACCTTTGACCCAAAGAGAAGAACCCCTCTTAGTGTCTAGCCTTTGGAAACTACATAACCACACAATCTAGTTAAAGAGATGAGCATACTGTTTATGTAAATAATATTGTAAATAAAAAAGGTCAAATTGTAAATTTATAGGTTAGGCTTTATAAAAATAGGCTTAGTCTACTTGTCTAAATAGTAAGGCTTTGCATATACTAAACTAGACCAGGTTGCCTAACCTGTGGTCTGATCAAAAAATAGGTTCAGGATAAGAAAAACTATATGTGGTATGGTCCAACCCAAGCTTAACTAGACACCAAACTAGATTAGGCTTTGTCTCTCGAGTTGGGGGACCAATCTAACAAACTGCATTAATATTTTTTGTAATTTAATCACTTGACCTAAAGGAGAAATAGGGAGGATCTGCTAGAAAAGAGACCATTCAACCTTTGTTGTGTCACATTTTTGCTTTGATTTATTCCTCTCCTTCACGTTGTCACCAATGTCGTTAAATACAAAGAGAGCATGAGACAGTATGAGGTTTGAAACAAGAAAACTGAGTTCTTGACAACTTCACCATTTGCCGTTTTCACTAACACCTTCAAGAGGAAGACAAAACAAATTTATGCATCACAGTTTGAACATTCCTACGGCAATGAAGTTCCAAGAGGAAGATAGCAATCGATTTTAACATTTGATATTGGTGATGGAAGGAAAGTGGATCTTCCATCTTTTGAAACATATTGGGTCTCTAAAAGGAAAAGGCATTATCTTCAGAATTTTTCTTTAAATTATTTCTTTAAAAAATAAAGTCGGACTAGACTGGACTTAAACACATAGTCATATAAGTTAACATATAACCTAATTTAGTCTGGGTGACCACTCCAATCTAATCAATTTGACCTAATCATTTGGTTGGTTTTCCCTTTATTAGACTAGATCGGGCTGGGTCAAATAGAGCCGAGTTGAATGAGTTTCAAGTTTTATCCACATTCTGCTAAATAGGCATGAACTAAAGTTAATCTACGATAGGCTTCAAATAGGTTTGATCGTGGGTATGATAAGGGTCTAGCCTACTTCCACCTTTATAAATACTAACATAATATTCCATTTCAAACTCAAGCTTAAATGTATTATATGTTTAAAATTTTAAGAGATGTAGTGCTTCCTTGAAGAATGCTACAAAACATGCACTACTTATTTAACTTTTTGTAGTAATGCCTCTTTCATAAGCAAAGCATGAGTGTCATACTAGGACCATAGGCATTAGATACATGTATGCTCAAGTCTAGTGAATGTAGACATTATATTTAATTCAATATAAGGAGATTTATTAAAGTTAAATTTGTTATATTGATTAGAATATTTTCTTTATAGTTAGAGAATCATTCTAAATATCCTAGGTCAACTATAACTATCGTGAATTAAGACTAATATAATTTTGATTGATGCTCCTATAATGATTATGTCTGAGGATACAAATCAAAACTATAGGTACTTCAAGGGGTGTGCATAGACCAAACCAAATTTAGTTATCAATCCAAGGTTTGGTCTAGAGAAGACATTGGGCTAAACAAGATAATCTATTTGTTCTAGTTTGGTCTAATACCAACCCAAGATTAGGTTAGACCAGATTTATTTCATTAAATTGCCTAAACTGCTCAATGAAGTCTTGAAAAAAGTGAGGGAAACACTACAAAAAAATTGACCTTCAGTGGCGACTTTTGTCGCCACCTAAGGTCAAAATGTCGCCACCAAAGGGTCTTCAATGGCGACAAAATGTCGCCGCCATCTCGTCACCAAAGCTTCCGTCGCCGAAGCTTTCAGTGGCGACATTTTAATGTCGCCACCAAAGGTAGGTATAGGCGGCAATATGTACGTCGCCACGAATGGCACCCATAGGTAGCGACCTTGATGTCGCCACCAAAGTCACCCTTTAGTGGCGACACAAAATATCGCCACCAAAGGCATGCAAAGGTGGCGACCATAGTTGTCGCGGCTGAAAGCATATATAGGTGGCGACATTTGATGTCGCCACCAAAGGCATGCATAGGTGGCGACCTTACTTGTCGCAGCTGAAATCATTTATAGGTGGCGACATTTTAGTCGCCACCAAAGGGTGCCTTTTAAAAATAATTTTTTAAAAAATTAGATTGCTTTTTTAAATACCAAAATTAAATTGCTTAAATTAATATTTGGAATGTGTAG
>QFDD01114932.1:0-15382 GCA_006871305.1 Vachellia collinsii
CTATGTTTAATTATCAATAGGAGAGTGCTTCATATCTATACCTGAAAACGCTTAAGGCCAACTTGCTCTCTACCCTTGAACATTCGTGAATAGTGCTCCTCGATTATGTAATTGTTAGGCATTTCGCGTGGTTTTGTATTTTTCTTTTCTAGAAATTAGCCGGTGCTCACCTGTGTAATGCACAAGGAGCTTATTCTTTAAATTCATTATCACTTTCATATCTTATTTATGATATTACATGCAAATCATTTCTTTTCCTAAAAGTTTAAACAATCAATAGCTATTAAATTATAATAACATTTATTTCATTGAAACACCGGAAAGTATATTAAGGTAAATTTTGAAATCTTTTATAATATACAACATTTGTCGCTTTATTCGTAGAAATGCCTCCGCTTTCATTGACAATTACTTTCAACCCATCAAGAGAGCATGTACTTCAATGATAAAGGTTATGCTAACCATTTTTACGTCCTCCCCAGCTTCTGCTTCAAGTCTTTTGCATCTTAAAACCTCAGCAAAATCGTTATTCTTTGCAGCCTCAATTTCCATTGTGGCTTTAGCAAATAGTATATGAAGGCTATCTTCCTCAGCATCAGAAGCATCTAAATAACCCTCAGTCGAATTATGGTGAGAGTAGTCACTGGTACAAGATATTTTTTTTATATTACTGGTACAAAATATTTTTTCTACATGCAAAAAAGCATGGAAATAAACACGTGATGCGTGGATGATATTTTTTGAAGACTTGATCATGTGGTGCTAGGTTGCAAAAGGAACAAAAACTTTTGGTGGAAGTTTTGCTTACTGGTACAAAAATTTGTAGTGGAGGTTGGTTTGGCCGGTAAGAGTGTGGTTGAGTGAGTGCTGGAGAAATTACATTGTTTTGGACATTTTATTCACATACTAGTTTCTTTTTTATTGAAGTCCTCCATCTTGGTATGTACGTATTTTGATCAGTTTCATTCTCTAGAGTAAATAGGCTGTCGTCATTAGATGCCAACAATATCTTCATGGACACGTAACAAAGTGCCATATCTGTGTGCAAGATATGTCAGACATTCATATGAAACCTAGATAACATGATGTAGACATTTTAGAAAATGAGCCCTTTTTTATGTTGAATATAGTAGGTATATGGAAGTATTTTTGCTGTGTCTCTGTTTGCTTTTTGTCTCATGCCCAGGTTAATATCCTTGCTTCCTAAAGAATTTTCTAGTGTTCTGCATAGTGAAATCATTATATCTCTTCTTTTGCCAATACATATTTTGCTTGACCTTCTCAGTGGGAAGCATATCCCCCCAAGCCATGTAAGTCATTCTTTTTGAAGCAAAAATATTCCTCTTTCGTGGCCCTACGTAAATAATGAAAAAAAGAAGTTGAAGATTGCAAAAAAATGTTAAGATTAGTTCATTGTTCATGGTGAAAATAAGTGCTTCTTGCCTTTAATTAAAAGCAGAGAGTTGCAAAAAAAAAAAAAAAGCAGAGAGTTGCATAGCTGCCTCTAAATATTACTAGCTTTATTTGTATAGCGTCCCTAAACTTGCTTGTCTAATCATTTGAAAGTTTGGAGCATGCCCTTGATTTAATTTGGGATAGAAATCTTAAAATGCTGACAGATTCTTGTTTGAAAGGACAATTTTCTGATGATGATGGAATTGAGTTGGACGCTTGGCATCTCGATGCTTACAGTATGAACCTAGAGAATGGCCAAATCCTAGATCATTGGTGGCTGCCTTTGCTCCTCTTCAAAAAGGTACTGAGGTTGTTCTGATATTTTTATCTTGTAGCATAAAGCAGTCCCTTTTGAATGGCAAATTACCAGCACACTAAAGTATTTCAATATAAAAAATATGACTTTTAAAATACTTGAAAATCTATTTATAAAGTATTTCAATATAAGAAATATGATTTTCAAAGAAACTGAAATTTATTTGCCATGTGTTTTAAATATCATGGGAATGTTAGTGTGTTTATATGGTTGTGCTTAATCTTTTTAAAAATATATTTCTTAACCCTTGAAAATTATATTTGCCAAGTACAAATAACAACTCAAAAGAAATTGATGTTTACTAATCTGGAGATTCGTTTCAGTCATGATGGTTGTCTTCTCACACTTATTCACTTCTAGGTTTCTTCACATATCTTGATGAGAATCCCACATGCTAATGCTACCTTTGCTTTGTCCCCACCTGGTGAAGCATGCTCGAGAAAGGATTTGACTACCATACATGAAGTTATGGAAAATATTGGCTATATAGATGATGGAGTGACGAATGAGGTTCTTTGTAGTTTAGTATTGCTGAACAGGTTTAATGTGTTGCTAAATGTTAGATTGTTTTTTTTGTTTTAATATATTCAACGCACTCATCAATGAAGGTGAGGGATCACATGGGCATTGTTCAAGCTGCCTCTTCTATCATAAAAATTACTGTTCACAATCTTACCAAAACAAAATTCTTTCTCCATTCAATGCAACTTCATCAACCACTTTTAAAATGCACTGTCTGTTTTGTTCTTGTTCTCTATCAAAATTAAGCTGACCATCAAAATTAAAAAAAAGGAAGAAAATTCTTCCTCCTCTCAACACAATTTTTTCGGCCACTTTTAAGATGCACTATCTTTTGTTCCTATTGTCTCATGAAATTTACTGTTCAGTTTCACAATCTGACCAAAAAAAAGGGGAAAAAATTTCTTCCTCCCTTCAATCAACTTTGTCAACCAATTTTAAGATGCATTGTACCTTTTTGTTCTTATTCTCTTACAAGATTTACTGTTCACAATCTGATCATCAAAATAAAAAAAAAAAATATCTTCCTCCCTTAAATGCAACTTTGTTAGCCACTTTTAAAATGCATTGCACCTTTTGTGCATTCTCATTATAGGCACCAAAACGTAGCATCAATGCTTACATTTTGTCCATATCTATCATATTTTCAAAGCCAAATAAACTTTTCTCCTCATATATCACAATCACTACACAGATTCTTCCTTGTTATGCCTCTCTTCTTTTCAAGGGAGAAACAATGAGATATTGGAGAGAAGAAGTTTAGCGAAAAAGCGAGCTGAGAGGAAGACATGAGAGAAAATGAGACTCTGGAGAGGGATGAAAAGAGGCTTCAGTAAGCTAAGGATGATGGCAGTAAGAGAGAGAAAATGAAAAAAAAAAAAATTTGAGGGATTTTAAATTTTGAAGGTGTCTTCTGTAAAGAGATGTTAATTAAGTCAGTCCTCCAAGCCCAAGGCAAACCGTTTCATTGATGTGGACTTAAATGGCTTATGAATAGTAACTTTGTGAGAGGAGCCGTGGGAAGCCGACATTTCAATGATATTCTTCTGCGTAGTATATTGATGATTGTGTTTTTCTTTGACCACAACTTTCAAGAGGACCACATTAACTGCACTAGACCTCAAACCTCCTCTCCTAAATTATATATAAAATACTTTGTCTAATCCTTAATATAAGAGTTTAATAACTAATTTAAAGATATTAAAGAAGTTAGTTATTTGAAATAAATAAGTGTTGATTTTCCTAAAATACCCTGTTAATTATGTGCATTGGAACTATCTCTTGATATGGAACCTTCTTAATATATGCAATAATAGGGGTACTTTGGGAATAACATATAAACTTGGAAGACAAATTGGATTGGAATCTTATATTTAGTACAAAGTAAATTTTTTATCTAATTTTTATATTAATGATAGGAGAGAGTATAATATAATTTAAAATAAACTGTGACAAAATGAGTGACAAACCTGTTTGCCACGCGGGTTGGCATCCCAATATGACCTGTGGGTTGGGCTCACAGGCCCAATTCATATTACCCACTCTTTGAGTATCCTTGTTGATAAATTTTGCCACTAAATTGTTGACATGCTAGTGATGGAATAATGACAATATTTTGTCATAATTTTCTACAACTAAAATTTCAGTGTATTTTGAGACGGATCAGAGGTGCAGAAAATCTTCGGATCAGTGGTGGAGAAAATTTTAGCATAAAAAATTATTATTATTTTACTTGTGGGTGGATGATTAGTTAAGTATTTACATTATATGAATCTCAATGTGGCGATGTCATTATTATTTGTTTCTTCATTTGAGTAGAGACAATTGCACTTAACTTTCTTGCTAGACCATCATATATGTACGCTAAGAGCTTGTCACTGAATTCTTATACCTTATGAGTTCCATAAAATCGAATCCCAACTAGACAAGGAGAAAAATTATTTTTCAAATACATGCAATATGTCTCATCCACTTTTTTTTTTGGTTTTTTTTTTTCAAGAAATAGAATTATATTAAAATAAACTTCAAAACAATGGTAAAAAAATCGAAAATAAAGCCCAACAAATAGAGGGAGTCAAAGAAGCCTAAACAAAAAGCCCTGTACCTAACGATACTATCATTACAAACCTTAACCCTAATACAGTCAGAGAACCACATATGTCTTCATCGTTACTGCATCCACCATCACAAGGAAAGTGAGGAAACTTTGATAACACCATCGGAAAGAGGGGATGTGGGTTCAAAGAACCATCCTATCAATTCCATCCCATTAGTGAAAATGCCTGCTACCATGAGAGCAGATTTACTATCATCACGCAATAGCCACCAGGTAGAGAGAAACACCATTGTAAAAAAAGACAACCGATATACCCAAAAAGACTCCAACCATATCCACCAGTCACTCCCTAGCCCAAGTCCGCAAGATCTTTAATTTGGGTGTGATGTTTATTTGTTTGTTCATTAATGAAGATTTGTTTTCCCTCAAAGAGAGTTGGAGCATACTAGTACAAATCAGCTAAACTAGATCATCAATTCTGAACTACTTGTGGAAGATAAAACTTAGAAAATGTGATTGATAACATATTTTTGAAAAAGGATTCTTGTTGTGATTATTGTAGGGAGCTTAGGAAATTAAAAGTAAGAGCAATTAAAACTCAAATACACTGTTAAAAGATGACGATGGCTCAATTAAAGCCCTGCCTTAGTAATGAAGGGTAGGATGGTGATTTCACAAGGTTACCTACTCACCAAGTCATGCAAGGTGACACCTAGGATGAGTGAAGGACAATTTTGGGATCTTGAAATTATTCGCCCTTCATTAATCCTAAGTGGCACTTCACATAACTTAGTGAAAAGGTAGTCGTATGAAATCACTGTCTTACCCTTCGTTAGAAAGACATGGAAGACATGCAATTTTTTTTTTTTTTGCTATAAGCACCCGGTATCCGGCGCCCTTTATTGGATCCCTGGACTTCTAACTGGACCAGGTAACCCGAGGCAACCGACTAATTCGGATCCCAACCTGAGGAGCCCTTGCGGGGGTTGGTCGGTACCGATGGGACAACCCCTTGGGGGTTGCGTTAATTATCGCGTCTGTCACCCCCCAGGATTCGAAACCTCATCCTGAGGGATGCCGGCCGTAGTCCTTTCCAACTCGACCGAGCGTCCATTGGTGGAAGACATGCAATTTAGTACTCTTGGCCTATGAAAGATATGCAATTTAAGTGAATGTTGAGTTGGGCCCTAATTAGCTTTTATGAGTTGGGCTTAGGTATGGGCCTAACCCTAAATGTAAACCAGCCCGGATGCAATTTCAAGTCCTTGTAAATTGTGAATCCTTCCTTATGTACGGTTTTTTTAAAGCTCAGAGTCCATCCTCATTTTGCAGTAATGTCTGTTGGCCTAAATTGCTCTTAACATTAATTTCCTAATTCGTCTGTAATAATTACAATTAAAAAAAATACATTCGTTGCGAATCAGTTTTTTAAATAAGGGAAATTATAAAACGAGTGTTATGAAATTTAAGAGAAAAAATAAGAAAAAGAGAGAAAATTAGGAAGTAAGAGAAAAGTGTTCTTATATCACTATCTCGAGAGTTTGTAGTATATAAGTGATGCTTTATATTTATAGGTTTAGCTTTATAATATTAAGAAAAAATCAATTCTATAATTATAAGAGATACTATAGGGATATATGAGATCATGGGGATTATTAAAAATATGGACATCTACATAATAAGATTCATAACACTCCACCTTTGATATCCATTACTAAACATGTACCTCATTAAAAAATTTCAACTAAAAAAAACCTGATGTGATAAAAACATAGTAGAAGAAAAAGCGTATAACGTTTATAGATACATTTCCTAATGTTGTTGCATTAAAAATCTTTATAGGAAAACCTAGTTGGCCAAAACCTATACAAGGGAAAAAGAGTACAATATGTATCAATTTCCCCTCTTGACAACATCATTTGATATCTTTGAGTTTATGAAGTTCAATGTTCGTACCATAAAGTGACTTGATGAACAAATATGCTAGATTTTCATTGGAACGAATTTGCTGGATATTAATTTCATCTCCTTTTCAAAGATCACGAGTGAAAAAGAACTTTGATGAAATAAACTTTGTTCTATTACCCTTGATATAGTTGCACTTCCATATTTAAACATGTATTCTTTTTGAGATTTACCTTTATATTGATGAGGCTACAATCCAGCATCTACGTAACCAATCGATTTATACTTGGATACACTTGAGTATAATAACCCTATATCCATAGTGCGTTTTAGAAAATAAAAAATATGTTTAACTCCATTCCAATGTATTTGTGATGGTAAAAAACTATATCTTGCTAATAGATTCAACAAATGATATCTTAGAGAGTGTGAAATTAGTAAGATACATTAGTACCCCAATAGCACTAGGGTATGATACCAAGTAGTTCTTCATCTCATTTTTTGTTAATCTCTTGATCGAGATCTAAAAGGATCTTTATCAATCTGCAGAGATCTTATAACCATTAAGGTACATAATAGATGTGATTTATCTAGAGAAAAATGCTCTAGGACCTTCCTTGTGGAAGTTTCTTCATATACCAATGTCCCAATTTTTTAGGTACTCAATTTGTAATCCTAAATAGAATTTTGTTTTCCCAAGGTCCTTTATTTCAAATTCTTTCTGCAAATAGTCATTTGCCTTTTGGAGCTCTTCAAGAGTTCTAATGATATTGATATCATCAATATAGACAACAATCATGGCAAACTTACTTACATATTTTTTTTCATTAAAATGCATATTGATTAGTTCAAACCATTCAAATACTTGTTTAACTTAATTGAATATTGGTCTTGACAACTTTTATTTACTGTTTCAAGCATCTTAAGTCTTTTAGGGACTTTCATATAAATATCATTGTCAAGAGTACCATATAAATATGCAGTCATGACATTCATGAGATGCAAGTCAAGCCATTCATTCGCTACTGGCTGATCAAATAACGAAAAGTAGTCACATCTACCATTGGTATTAATTATTTCCTTGATGGTATTTAATTTACATATATTTTTCTTTATTTTATTTTTTAATTTTCATCATTTAATTTTCCCTTAATTTTATCACAATATATAAAATAATATATATTTATTATTTTCCCTAATTTTTGTGATAAAATAATTTTATTAGTAAAAGTTACTTCTCTAACGTTTATTCAAATATAATGTAATTTTTCAAAAGACATTCTAGATAAAAGTCATTTTTCAAAATACATTTTAGACAAAAGCTATTTCTTCCAAAGATTATCCAAACGGACCAATAATAGTAGCGTCATTAAGCATAATTTATGCGAACATTTAAAAAGAAGATTTGCATACATAAACCAAGATCTGCCCCAACAAGTCTTCACGCCCAAGCAACGTGTACAGTTTTTTTAAACAACGAAAATCAACCGATTTGGAGAATTTAATATATATCCACGCAGATTCATACAAACAAATTCACATACAAAAATGTGTGTGTGTGTGTATTATATGCATCACATAGACGTGGACAGATTGCATAGTTTCATGTGTGTACACACACAAAGATTTGCAGAAAAAAGGCTCAAAATCACAAAATAAATTTTCGCAACTCTGTGTTTTTTTTTCTTTCTCTTTTCCGATCTCTTTATTGGGTTCTTCAAATGAAAGTTTTTTTTTTTTTACCCTTTTCCATGTGAGATCAATACAGATTCGTGTGAAGATAAATTTTGAAAGCATATAAAATTCACAATCATAAACTCAAAATGATTTTTGATCTCTAATCTAAGCTTTAGAAACAAAATTTAAAATAATAAAGGAATTAAATATTCCATTTTAGACTTGGATTATCCCAAATCGAAAGAGAAAGAAGGTATAGATTAAATAGAGTTGTATCATTCATATAGAATTTCTTGGATAGAAATTGAAAGTACATCATACCTTGGCTAGAGACTTATCTTAATAATTTGTTATGAATTTATAAAAAAGAAGATAAGAAAAAGAGAGAAAACTAGAGAGTAACAGAAAGTGCTCTTATTTATTATATCGAGAGTTTATAGTAGATAAGTGAAAACTCTTTTTTCCATCACATTTTCTCCCCAATTTTTCTCTTCACATATGGAGAGAAAATAAAGAAAAAACTCTTTTTCCTTATTTACCCACATGCACTTTACTACTTTTTCATTTTAAACCATTAAGTTTAAGATCTAATTTTTTTTTTAAATTCTGACTATGACTTTCTTTTTTTGAAAATATGATATATTTTTATCTAACTTATTTTTTTTTGAAATATAATTTCATGTATCTTTAATAAATAATTTGATTATAAAGTATTTAACGATATTAATGTTAATGATATATTTTAAAGATACTTTATTTATTCAACTATTTATTAAAATATTTTTATTTAATAAATAAATATTTTAGCTATTCAATTGTTTGCCCATTTTCTTTTCTTTTTGTTTTTTTTCGTTTATCTAAGCAATATGTGTGATAATATTTTCTCTTCACTTTTATCTTTTCTCTATTTTCTCTCCCATTTTCTATCCTCTTAAGTTTTCTTTCCATCCAAATGGAGCCTTAAGCCTTGTAATTATAATAAAAACCCTTGTATTAAATATAAAAATATATCATTAATTAGGGATTTATATTGACCACTTCATCCTCGAACTCAATACAATATATGCGCGCGATTTTTATATTATAATCTTCTTTAAAAATTGATCAATTATAGAAAATGAAGTTGGTATAATAAGGGTCCATGGAATGGGGTTTTAGTAGTACGTCGGTTTTATAGAGAGTTAACAAAAAAACTGAAGCAATAAATTTGTATCTTTTTTCAAGACGCCTCCTAAATTAGAATGAATTCCATTAAGCAAATTCTTGTTATATGTGATGAAAATGATGTGGTAATCCAATTTAACATTCTCAGATAGGATATGCAAAAAAGATAGATTAATAATAGAAGATAGGTTCAATTAGATAAAAATTCCTTTTAGTACTGTCAAACTACCGTCAAAAGATAGCTACCGCAATATTTTTGACTGTCACCATGCATGAAAACCTAGGTTAAAAATATTAGTGGAGCAAAGAGAAAACGAACCAAACCAAATATTCTATACATAGGTGCAAGTGCACAAGAGAGGATCATAAAGTTTTAGAGGTCAAAACGGGTCAAATCCGTTGGGTTGGCCTATTTTAAACTCATTTAAGTGGATGGCAGGCCTAAACATTTAAGTGATGTTTTCACAGAGAATGTGAATTAGAGTTTGCAGGAGATTAGTACCTTACAACATGATGAATTAATTTTTGAATCATCAGTATGAGATGTTTGACAGTAATTCAAACATGATTACCTCTAGTAGGAAATACTTGGGAAAAAAAAGGGTGTTTCCTCAAGATCTCTCCCATAAATACAGTAGAATGGATTAATTTCCAGATAAACAAGGGTTTTTTTTGACTGGACAAATAAACAAGAGTTGCTGACAAGGCAACGAGTCCTCTAAATAAATTCCCAAAGTTCTAATAGATTAGACGGCCTATATATGGACAATATACATTATATAAAAATTCCTTATACATATTATATTATTTCTTAATTTCTGATAAGGTTTACAATATTTCTTATTAATTATCCTATCTTTTTGGAGTACAATTTAAAAAACGCATTACATCTTCCTTTTTATTACAAACGATAGAATTATTTAAAAGTAGTAGCAAATAGAGTTATTGAAATGGTCAATATCTTTATAAATGTTATCAAAATTCACGTTATAAGTATAGTCAATAATTAAAATATTATATTTTTATTTGTAAAAATTGGTAAGTGTAGTCAGCTTCCTACACCCTCATTCAATTAATTGAATTTCTACAAATATGAAATTTGTTCATCGTAGAAGTAAACATTGTTATTGAAATTGTCAATACCTTTACAAATCTTGTCACTCACATTACAAGTATATTTAATGATTAAAATTTATGTTATACATTATTGAAATTGTTAATACTTTTATAAAGGTTGTTATTCGCATTATAAGTGTTGTGATTGCGTAAAATATTATCTAGTTACATGTGTTATATATTTGTATGCACTATATTATTAAAGTTATTTGGGTCACCAAACCTTTGGATAATTAAGGTGGGGCAGGATTCCACCACCTTGGCTCCCATTTAAAAAAAAAAGGAAATTTGTGCAAGCCCCAAAATTAGCTATCGATGGTTGGATCTCTATTGGTTGGCAAATGGAGCTTCAACAAGGGTGCCTTGTTCTTTTTTTTTTCCCTTTAATATGAGGGGTATTTTTGTAAAAGCACGAAAAATCAAAAAGACAAATTGTTATCATATTACTCATTTGTCCTTTTGTTTATTTATGGACCTAATTTGGGTCCGTGGAATTCAGAAGCTATTTATTTGAGATTTTCCCTATAAGATTTACTCCCTCGCTCTGATTTTAAATAAAATAACTACATTATTCTATGATTGTAATTATGATAAATTACGTATATAAATATATATTGCATAAATGAGTAATATAATTGTAAACTATTTCCAATGTAATCAGCGACAAAAAATGCTTTATAAACTGATTTTTCATGGATAATTCATTTCTAAATTGGAATAAGCTATACTGAAAATTAACAACAAAATTTTCCGTTTCTGAATTCTTTTTCAAGGGATTAGTAACAAAGTAGTGATGAAATTATTTCTAATGAAATTTTCAGAGCTTCATTAACCTATTTCCATCTCCTGAGTTCAAGTGCAATACTAATTAAGATGATCATAAATCCATCTGTTTTTAGGTCTACGGAACTTATGCCAATAATGACAATTAAAATAAATTTTCAACTCAACTAACAAGTTTTCTTTGACTATAAACAAAAATAAGAATTTCCTTAAAAACAACAATTAATCTCCAACTTGTTGAGGCCTTGTAACCCAATGGTACTAAACTTTTCCTATCTTGTGTAAAATACTCTTGGATTTTGCCTTAGTTACATAGACCTCCTCTCTATTTTGAAAACATATACTTAATTTTATATCGTTAATTTCGTTAAAAATATTTTGAAAAGATACCTTTTTTAATTAAAATTTGTATGAAAATACATATTATTTACTAATTTACCCTTCATCATACTAAATACCTATTTCATACAGAAATTATTTTAAAGACATTTAGATTTTATTTTTTATTTTTAAATAATTATTTATATAATATCATTATTGTATTTGAATTGAAGCTTAAGTAATTTAGTTAATTCAGACATAAAAATTTTGGTTAAAAAAAGATTAATTCTCTAAATAAATATATACTTGACTAAATATATTTATAAATGTTTACAAGTATTTTTTTTAAAAAATAAAGTTTGTAAATTTAAATGATTTATAAAAACTTGAAGGCATACCAATCTGGTTCTTATGACAAGTCTACATATAGAAGACATTTTTTCTATAATGATTGTTTTTTTAATGTTACACTTAATAAATTCTTGTTGGAAATAGAGGAATAAGAGACATGTGAGAATGATTTGTAAATGTAGAGAGAGAGAGAGAGAGAGCAATAATCTTAAAAAGTTTATCAATTTAAGGCATATTTAATGATTTAACTACAATATTTAGTATGTAATAATTAGTTAAAATGAACTTGTAATAAGCATAAGAGCTACCACTCTAGAAGTTGCCGTTTCAGAAAATAATGGGTCAAGAAGTGACCATGGAAAGGGATTGCTACAAGTTTATTTGATAATTAAAATTAGATTTTGAACAAAATTCGAAGGGTTAATACAATCTTTAGTCTATCAAATTTATCCTCATTTTGTTTTGATCCATCAAATTTCATTTACTTAAAACATTAGTTTCTACAATCTAATAAAAATTTGGATCATTTTACCCTTTGATGGACTAAGACTACTTATTTTAAATTTGAGGGATTAAAATCAAATAAAAGTAAATTTAAGAGATAAAAAATTATATTGACCCGATAATGAATCTTAGGAACTTGTAAATTAATGTCTTAAAATTTGAGACTGATAGTGGCGTATCCAAGGAACTTGTTGATTAATGTCATAGTAAAATTGACAGACTCAAAGTGGTCCACTAACTGCTGTAATTATATAATTATAAAAATCCCAAAGCTTTGCTGATCAATTAATCATTTAATCCACACCCAAGATCATTTGTGTCTAACAAGCATAAGATATTCATTGGCAACTTTTTCATCCCCATAATGAACACTTTACTACTGTTCCTAAGTGATCACTAATGTGTATCTTGTGTACAATGTAAAATGACAAGATAGACCAAAAAGAAAGAGAGAATAGTAATTCTTAGGAGACGTAAATTTAAAAAATAAATAGATCAAAGAAAATATAAATAGGCATAAATATATGATGTGTCAGTTTTAGAGGAATTCAACTCGTAGGTTTTTAATTTGATGACCATATGTCAAGGTTGTAAAATAAAGCAACCACACCAAATTTCTGATATATATATATATATATAATTGAAACTCAAAATGATCTTAGAAAGACAACGATTTCTACAAACCCATTTGATAAATAGATAAACAAAAACACAAGAGACAGAAGGGCATGTATGAATAGGCATGTACATATAATCACTACCACCTTGAGTTTTAAATATAAGATTTATTTGTAGTGTTGCACTAAATGATACATCACGAAGAGGCATTCACTTTCATATTTCCCAACACCCACACTCTAATATCAAAATATCTCTTCTTCAAAGGGAGTTTAATGAGAAGATAGTTTCTAAATTAATAACAAAAATTTGTTGGGAGATCTCAATTTAAAAAATAAATAAGTAAATCGAATCAAATATAAATAGACATATGATATCTGTTTCCGTGAAATTGAACTAGAATAATTGAGTTGGTTTATTAAACTCTTATCATCCGATGCTACCTGAAATACATCATAATTGTACCAATTTGTCTACAATTAGTCTTGTCCCACCATAGATAGGATTACGTATGATATCGTTATACTTTATTAACAACCAATTATTTAAATATATATTAACCAAAAGGTTTTGTTTGATATCTTCATTGAATATTCTTTGTAGTATTCCTCTATGCACCTCTTTAGATGACTTCAAATTAGTACCGGGAAAACGGGCCCAACCCGCGGGTTGGGAGCGGGCTCGGGTTGCAGAAAATGCAGCCCGAAAAAATACGGGCTGCAGGGGCCCGGCCTGTATAACCCGCGGGTTGGCCTGCTAGCCCGCCTATTTTTTTATTTATATTTTGTTTTTTAAAAGTTAATTTTTTAAACAAATTTTTTACAATGTTAAATCTTCATGAACCACACAACATATAATTATATATACTTGTTTCCATCTTATTGTTATTTATATATCAAAATAATATTTTTTAAAAAATGTTTAGGATTAAAATAAATAAAATTTATTAAATATATTATAATTACTAAATAATATATGAAAATTTATTCCAAATATGTGTTTTGAAGCCAATTAACTTTATATTAATTATTTTTTGTAAATATTTATGTTTATTAAAATTTATAAATATATATTGAAAAATTTAAAAAAAAAATAAAAAAATGGCGGGCTGGAGGGCTAGCTCGCCAACCTGCCATGGCGGGCCCGGGCTGAGGTTTTCCAAGCCTGCCAAGGTGCAGGCCGCACAGACCCGCACCATTTGGCTCGAGGGTTGAGGCGGGTTGGCCCGCTAACCCGCGGGCCAGCCCATTTCCCAGTGCTACTTCAAATAGTGTGATCCACCATTTTCACTAGCTAAAATCTCTAGCGATGTTTTTTTGTACATGTCCAAATCATTTAAATTTTTTTTTACCATTATGTCTAATTGCACCAGCTTGTACAAGTCGTATAAATCCCCCCCCCCCAATTTTTTTTTAAAAACTAGAAATACTCAAAAAGATTTCCACGAAGACAATGGTTGCAACATACTCAGTTTATATAATAAAGATTGACAACAACACATCATACATGTAGCGGATCTCGCATTAAAAGCATATCATCAAGGAAAAATAATATAACAAAGTTACATTGATCACAACGACTGATGAAAATTGTATACCTTTTCTTATCAATTACATCTAACACAATAAAGCCTTCACACGTATACTCCTTCATGAGCGAGCAAGAGTGGCAACAACAGCAGCAATAATAAAGCCTTATCCACTAGGGGTTTACATGGATCACATGATGCTATTGTGCTATATCGTAGACTAGATCTCTGGATAGATTATTGATCAAATGATATCGCTCTATAACATCTTTGAGAGCGCACTTCAGCTTTTCTCTACTTCTTTTTAAAGGATTCCACATGGCTTGATTAACCCTCCTGACCAATTCCTTTAATGACCTTCTCTGAATATGTCAAAACTACCTCAAATGATTTTCTACCATTTTCTCCTCATCAGTAGATGTCATTTTAACTCGCCCAAGAATTTGATCATTATGAATTCATTAGCAAGCAACAATGGAAAGAAAAAGAAACACACACACACACACACACACACACGAGCGCGCACACACACACACACTTCAATCCTATAATGTCTAAAAATATATCTGTTCGTAAGTACTTATGCGATTGAAGGGGGTGCTGAATTTCCCACGCCAGGGCTATGACCTTTAGTTGTAGGACGGAAAGCATCACCCTCATTAGCCTTATTTCGGTTTGTGGTGTAAGAAACAGAAGGAGCTTGTGGGCTCCTCAAGGAGACGAAGCTAGTTATAGCTTCAGATGATGGAGGTTGAGTCTGTAGCTTCCTTGATGCTGCTACTGGTGAACCCAAGTAAAGTTGCAGAAGAAGAAGGAAGACAAGACAGGTTAATATGCTTATTTTCTTAGCCATGTCTGGAAACCCTAGTTTTAGGAAGGATTGATATTTGATGGCTTCTTGAATTAAAATATGCTACTATAGCTAGCTAGATCAAAACCTAGCCACTTCAAGAGCTACCTGGGGTTGATGTTGGTGATCATTAGATGAGACTGCTATTTATAACATCGGACTGCTGTAGATGAGGGTTTTTGTTCACACGGAGGTTGTCTCGCTCTTAGATGATTACGC
>QFDD01114933.1:0-14393 GCA_006871305.1 Vachellia collinsii
ACGATTAATATTACCTTTTCCCGAAAATAGAACCTTAAGTCGATCAAGAACCTCTTTTACAGTTTCACAATGGCGAACAGATGCCCAAACTTGAACCTCAATGGAGTTCTGGATCTGCAGAAAAAGTCTAGAATCGGCCCTTTCCCAAGCCATATCAGGATCGTCTATAGGACGAGGTTTATTCATATGATCTTCTTTCTCGATACTCAACAAGTATTTTCTGATTGTTTTACTCCAATCATGATAATTTTTCCAGTTCAATTTATGCTCAGTAATTTTGTTCATAACAGGCATAATCTCAGCATTAATCTTAGGTTTAGAATCTCCCATAACAAAGCAATCAAATAAACAGCCCCAAAAATTCTGAATAATCAAAGGGGTTACAAACTATTCTTGAGTAAAAAAAAAATAAAAGAAAGGGAATCAGACCCGGACAGAGAGATATAATCTGGACAGGAAGTACCCAACCAGCAAACGGTGGAATTATTGGACTCCACCACCAGATCTTGGCCGGAATTTGTCAGACGAACAAAGCTCCGGAAAAATCGTTCACACACACTCTCTCTCTCTTTCTTTAGGAATTCAGAAATCAAATCTAGAATCCTAAAAGCCAACCTGGCTCTGATACCATGTAAGAATGTAAGATAAATTGAGAGAAAAGATTGAGAGTTGAATGTCTTATTGATAGAGAATAAGTACAATATATATAGTAGGCTTACACAATTAAGGAGAGTAAATCAAGGAGTAAAACAAGGAGAGAAACAAGGAGAGGAAAACAAGGAGAGGAAAACAAGGAGAGGAAAACAAGGAGAGAAACAAGGATAGGAAAACAAGGAGAGCACTAAGTATTAAAAAATTCAAATTTGATTTCTAACACTAATATTTCTTAAACTAACAACTAACAATGGGCTGCTGGAGTGAAGTAGAAATGGAAAGTGAGTAGCTTGCTTCAAGCTAAAATAACATTTGCTTTCGTTTTTAAATCAAAGCAACAACATTATTGATGAATTAAATTTTTTCTTCTATATTCTGGTGATTGATCTTTCACATTATTTATTTGAAAAAAACATTGATTCATTAACTGCTAGGCTTTGGAACTCTCCAATTTTGTGCAAGGCTAAAATAGATGTATCTGGAAATCTTGCTGAAAGAGTTGGTGGGATGAATCAATATGAGAGAATAATTGAAACCTTAACCACTATTTTTCCAGTGTGGGTATGTCTCAAATTCCAATGATGGTCTTCTATCCAGTATCTCAACCTATCATGGCATTTCTTGCTTGATCAATGGTTTGATAGTTGTCTCATTTCCATGGACAGGTCATCTTGGGGGCCTCTGTTGGCATTTACAAGCCAGTTGTTGTAGTAACCCTGTCGTTTTTGTCTACTTTTGTCTTGGAAAGAAGCATATTTGATTTATTGCTTTTTATTTTGTGGTCCTAAAAGGTTGCCACTTGTAAAAACAAAAGGCAAACATAGGTCGAAGTGCAAATATTGTAGTACATATTATGCAAGTCATCCTTCTAACGATGGTACCAAACAATTATGGCGATATTTGGAAAAGTGTCCAAAGAATTCAAACAAAGTGAGCAAGGACAATGTTTGTTTTCAGGTGGCGTAAATCAATCATTGACACATCATTTGTTTAGTCAAGAGCGAGGGAGAAAGGCTGTTGCAAGGTTTATTATAAAGGATGAAATGCCTTTTTGAGTTGTGGATGGGAAGGGTTTTATAGAACTATTGCAAGAATTTCAACCTAAATTTCAAATGCCCTCACGATGGATAGCTACTAGAGATTGCTACAAGATGTATCTGGAACAAGCCGATCTATTGAGAAAATATTTTAAGCATTCTAAAGTCTGTGTGTCCCTTACCACTGATTGTTGGACATCAATACACAACACCAACTACATGTGTTTGACTGCTCATTGGATAGATGAGGATTGGAATGTGCAAAAATGCATTCTTAACTTTTGTGAGATTGAAGATCATAAAGGGGACACAATTGCCAAAAAAATTAAGGATTGCTTATTCCAGTAGAACATTGACAAACTGTTTACAATAACTGTTGACAATGCTTCTGCTAATGATTCAGTGATTGCAACTTTGAAAAAATGTTTAAAGAGTTGGGATGGTTTGGTATGTGATGGAGAGTTTATGCAGATGTGATGTGCAATTCATATATTAAATTTGATTGTTTCTGAAGGTCTCAAGGAAATGAACCATTCCATTGAGTTGATCTGCCATGCAATCAAATTTGTTAAATCTTCTCCTTCAAGGAAAAGTAAATTTATATTGCTTGCTGAGAAAGAGAGAGTCGAGTCGAAGAGCTTTCTTACCTTGGATTGTCCCACTAGGTAATTCATTTTAATGATTCTTATGATAAGTTGAAATGAGCTTTATTTATGATGATGTTAATTGAAATGAGCTTTCTTTTGTAGGTGGAATTCAACATACCTTATGCTTGAGAGTGCTGTTAAGTTCATCAAAGTATTTACAAGGATGGAAGAGCAAGATCAAGATTACAGAGACTATTTCAAAAAGAAAGTTAGGTTAGACTCAAGTCAAGATTTTTATGCCTTGATTGAATATGATGATGATGAGTTCTCTGATGCAAGGAATACAGTTTCACATCCTACTGCATATGATTGGAACATTGCCAATGAGTTTCTTGTCTTCTTGAAGTTGTTCTATACCATGACTTTGAAATTTTCTGGATCGAATTATGTAACATCAAATACATGTTTCCAACACATAGTTGCAATTCAGGCAAAACTTACCTCAAGTGCAACTAGTTCCTCTATGTTGAATGACATGGCAAGAAGAATGCAAACAAAGTATGATAAGTATTGGGGAGTAACTGAGAAAATGAATCCATTATTGGTTGTGGCTTGTATTATAGACCCTAGGTTCAAATTGACATATGTCAAAGTTGTTTTTGAACAAGTTTTTCCTGAAACTACAAAGCGTGAAGCTATGTTGAAGAAAACAATGGATGTTTTGTATTGCTTATATGAGCAGTACTCATCTAGTGTTCATCCATCTGAAGCATTTGCATCTCAACCAACAACAATGGAGTAAGGGGATACAAGTGGTGGAATTGAGAATAACTTGTTATTTCAGGAGGTTGAACTTGTTATTGCATTGTCATCCATTGATTCTACATTCCAAAAGTTTTTAGCCACAGTAGATGTAGAGTGTAATATAGAGAAGATTTTAGAAGTGGATGAAAACCTTCAAGCTGAACTATTGCCCTTTCGTGATCCAAAATTTGATGTTTTGTCATGGTGGAAAGGGAATGCATATAAGTATAAGATTTTAAGTTTGGTGGCATGTGATTTGTTGGTTGCACCTGTCTCTACAGTATTTTCAATATCAACTTTTAGTATTGGGGGTCGAGTACTTTACACTTCAAAAGCTCTTGATCTTCAAAGATGGCTGAGGCACTCATATGTGCACAAAATTGGCTTTCCAAGAAACCCCACAAAATCAATGATTTTGATGTTGATAATTTTGATGAGACTGCAAACATTGTTATGGGTATTTCCTATTACATTTCTATTTTTTTATTTGATTGTTTCATTACATCTTTTTATATATTAATGCATCCTATCTATCATAATTTATTTTGTAAAGGAAGATAATGCAACAAAGGCTACAATCAAAACTGAAGATGATGTTCAAGATCTAGCATGAAGGGCAACCACATTTTTAGCTCTTTATTATTGAAGTCATCTAGATCTAGATTAGTATTTAGTAATTTAAAATGCTCCTGTAATGTTGTTGCGACTATGATGCTGTGATGTGTAGGTGTAATTGAATTTGAAATGTTGGTTAAATGCTGGATTGATATCTGAACTTTGAAGCCATCTATCTTAGCATTCATTGGTGTTGAAATGCTATTTTTTTCATTGCTGTTCTGCGGTTTTTCATTGCTGTTTTGCTGTTAAAATGTAGTTGTTTAGTTGCACTCCAGCTGTGTGCGTGTTGCAAGCTATTTTGTGCTATCCAGGAGAGGGAAAAAGGAAGGGGGAAAGGTTTTTTACTAGTACAGGTAACTCGTTACCTGCACTAGCCCGCCCGTTTTGACCCGTACCCGTTTGTATGAGTCAAAACGGGTTAGGTGATGGGTACGAGCTGCCCCGTACCTGTGGGCGAGACACGGGTTTCCCCACAGGGCAACCCTACTTGCCCGTTGCTCTAGGCTAGCGACAACGACTAAGCTCCATGCGAGGAAATTTCCACCCGTACCCAACTTCTTATTTATTTATTTATTTATTTTCTTCAGGAACCAAGACAAGGCACACTATAATTCGATAAAAATATAAAAATTGTTATAAATATTATTATGTGAATGTTCATATCTCCCATTATCCCCGATTATGTATCCCCTTAATATCTTATGTAATCTCTGATATTGAAATATTTTAATGTTGTAATTCATGCCTATAAATATAAGGCATACTTTGGAAATAATAAATGAGAGCTTTCTATTTTATTGCTTCCTAATTCTCTTTTATCTCATTTCCTTCAAATTCATAACACATTATCAGCTCGAAAGCTCTCTTGATCTGATTTGGATTCTTCAAGTACGTTGTAACTCAAATTTATTTTCATTTATTGAGGATTTGAAAAGGCCTTTAGATAATCTGTGGATCTATAAATATAAACGTGTTTTCGTCAAATTTTTAAAAGATTGTCTTCATATGCCCTTTTCTCTCCCATGAGTTTTCAACATTTTTCCTGCATTCTTGAATATATCAGTATGCTAGAATTTTTTAGTCCTCAAAATGTGTTCAACAAATCTCAACATATCAGTATGCTAGAACTTCACTTGATATGCGTTCTTGAATCTGCGATATCTGTATGCTTGAATTTTTGCGTTCTTGAATATGCTTGAATCTAATGATTATGTGAACCTGAATGTTTGTTCGATCTATGTGTTGAGATAATGTTTTGATTATGACAAACATATTATTGCAAGCAATTATGATTTAGTTATTTCAAAATTCGGTGTTTTTCATAAGCACTCTATGTGACACTCGAGTATCAGTGAAAGTGTGGACAATACTTGAGTATTGAGTTCCAATACTTGAGTATCATTGAATAAAATCTATTTCCAAAACTCAACACTTTCAGTATAACTTGAGTTTTGATAAAAGTGTTGACAACACTCGAGTATTGATTTTCAATACTCAAGTATCGATGACCAAATCAGTTTTCACAATTCAACACTTTCAATAGGACTCGAGTATTGTTGAAAGTACTGACAAGACTCGAGTATTGATTGTCAATACTCAAGTATCGAGGGACAAAATTGTTTTCAAAACAAAACACTTTAAAAAAACACTCAAGTAGTTATAAAAGATTTGTCAATACTTGAGTATTAAACAAACAATACTCGATTATCGAGCTGTTAAAATCACATTTGAATTTCAATACTTTCATAAGAAACTCGAGTATTTTCAAGAGTATTGATAAAACTTGAGTATTATGGAACAATACTTGAGTATCGAGCTTAAAATTTTCTTTTTGAACTATATACTCTAAAGGACACTCGAGGATCAAAAATAGTGCTTACTTTAACTCTTAAAACTCAAGTATTAGAACTCAAAACTCGAGTATCGAAAGTCAAACAAGTGATTGCCTTGAGCAGATTACATTGAAACTCGAGTTTTCTTGTCTAATACTCGAGCAGTGATAATACTTTTGTACATACTCAAGAATCATTGAGAGTATTATCAATAAATTGCTTTACAAACAACCGAGTATCACTAATAGAACTCGAGTAATGTCAATACTCTCTAGTTTTGTCTTGAACACTCGAGTACCAACAAAAGTGCTTCTATATTTCATAACAATACTTCTTTGAAAACTCGAGTATATATTAAGTATTGTAAGCACTCGAATATCTTCAATATAACTCGATTACTTCAACATAACAATGAGAAAAGGCTGAGCTTCTTTGACAACAACACTCAAGTATTGAACACTCATAGTCGAGCACTTCTTTTACTGACAATATTCTAGATTGTTAGAAACTCATCGTTATTCTCAAATCTTTCCTTCATTTATTTGAATTCATTTTGCACTCATAAATGCTCATTCTTTCCACTTAACAATAGGGAATTGGTTGTCTGATTACTTCACTGGAATACACTCAACGGACAAAAACTCAGGACATGGTCATACCATGTGTCAAAAGCATTTAATGCACAACATTGATTGATGAGGATGAGAGTAATGGAAACAATGTTCTTTCTAACGGACATTTATTACAACTCAACTATAAATTGAGGAACATTCAAGACAAGGAAGATAAAGAAGGCATCTACTGAAAAATAGCATTTACTGATCAATCAGTCTCTTCCTTTATTCTATTCTCTCCGTTATAAATACTTCAGTGATTAGCATTCAATTCTCTTGAGAGAATATTCTTTTTCAAATCTTTAACTCAGTGAGTATTATTCAAGATTAGGGAATCTTGAGTGGGTTAGTGAAAAATACGAAAAGAAGGGAAGTGACTCCCTGTTTTATTGAGTAAGAAAAGGGGAGATTTTTCTTTCTCTAAGTGTAAAGTGATAGTTCATTGATATTAGTGAATTTGGAAAGCTCAAAGAAATCTGAGGATGGACGTAGCTCAAGTGGACCGAACCAGTATAAATCTCTGTGTACATCTTTCTCATCTCTCTAGTTTATTGTCTAGAATTGAGTAAATTTTTATTAGACCAATTCACCCCCCTCTTGGTCAAATCTTATTCTAACACTATGCATATGGATCTTCTTATATATACTTGGATCTGTGCATATGTATATGTATGTATGTGTATGTATGTTAATCTGAGTATCTTTTTAAGCTTTTCTTCATGAATCCGTTGGGGAAATCTGATAGAATAAAGAACCCATTTTTGTTTTTGAATCTGGAAGATTTTTCAAAAAAAAAAATCATGATCCCAAAAACAATCCATGGTTGTCGGAATTTTTCTCACTGTTGCTATGGAACTAAGTTAATTTTGGGTTCAAGATTAAAGATTTCAGATTTCGTCTTTCTTTTTCTTTCTTTTTTCACTTTGTGCGCAATTTTGGTAAAATGATTATCAAATTTTCTTTATTTCTTTCCACTAAGATTTATGCCATTGAAAATGCCCCTGGAGGTCAGAAAACTCCCCTCTGTCTCGCCGGAAAAGTACCCGATGTCGAATGAGAGGAAAGAAGAAAAAAATCGTGTGCATGGCTGGGGGGAGGAATGGATCAAAGAAACAAAGCGAGTCAGGTTAGCTCAACCCGACCAGATGAAGAAGAAGGCTAAAATGCATTGTTTTGATTAAAACAAAATGGTGTCGTTTTGGCTCATTTGTAGCCCATTGAGAATGCCTTAAAAGGCGTCGTTTTGGCTTTAGTTTGGTTCCCTTATGAGATGCCTTTGGGTTGCTCTTGTTGGGCCCGTTATAAAAAAAATGTGAAACCAAAATTGGGCTGGAGCATTTAGGTCATAAAAACAATTCTTCCCCTTCTTTCTGAAACATATTTGTGCCCCTTTTTGGGCCAATACATATTTTTTTAAATATATATATTTCTTTTGGAAAATGCTTGGAACCCATTTTGAAATTAATTTTGAGCCACATTTGGATGACGTAACATTTGGGCCATGTTTTGGGCCATATCGATTTTATATCTAGAATATATATTTATATATAGATATATGTGTGAAAATACATGTGATTTACTCGAATTAATTCTGGAAATATTATGTTGAGCTCAATTAAGTTGTTTTTCATTTGGGCCATTTGTGGAATATTTCATAACAATTTGAATAAATTGTTTTGAACTCATTTCTTGAGTTTAATTGTACTTTTCCCATGCATGATTTATTTCATAAAAAATGTTGAATATTTTTATTCAATTGCAAAATTTATTTTTGTATCATATCCAATAGGTGGATTTGTTTTATTTATTAAATTTTGCAATTATTTAATTTCTGGAATTATGCGAAGTTGCATTTAAGTCATGATATGGAGAAATAAATTATTATATGTGTGCATGGATTACTGAGAGAATTTAATATTTTAATTTGAATAAATTGATTAAATTCTCATCAAAGATATGCATAACTGGAATTCAATTGTATACAATTGATATGTTTTTAATATACAATTTTGGGGAGTAGCCATAAGATCCTTTATATTGGATACATAAAAGACCTACTTGTTCTTTGGAACAATTTAAAAGAAATGTATAACTACTAGAATTTGTTTATCCTTCCAAAACCCATTATACATGGTTGCCTTTGCGTTTACAAACTTTAAATTTGTGAGCAAGAATAACTCAGCCATGTTTTGTGCATTCAATTTGCTCATGTTTCAGCAATATAGGAAGAAAGGTTTTAAGAAATATGTTGGCGTAATTTCTTTCCTTCTCGTAGCCGAACAGAACAACGAGTTTTTCGTTGAAAATTCATGAATCCATCCAATCGGCTCGACTTTATTTCCAGAATTGAATATCTAATAGTGGTGGTAGTTGAGAAAGTGGATGCGACAACAACCATGGGCGTGGGTATGGTCGGAATTGTAGTGATCTAATCCATACCTAAAGTGAGGAAAAACTTATGAGAACCATAAAAAGGGCTAAGATGAAGGTTGGCTTCGCGCATATGACAACGAGCAATTGGGAGACAAATCATCAATTCGCCTACATAATTGGTTGCTTACTAATCAAGCCATCCATGCCAATTGCTCTCCCCCTATTATGGAGCGTCTTTGAATGTATCTCTCCTAGTAGAAAATCGTGGGTCTAGGACAACCCGCAACAAAATAATGGGACCTATCAAGAGATTTCTCTCTCTCTCCCTCAGTGCCAAAAACCTATCAGTCCAACTAAGGTTCTCAGAGGTGTGTCTTGGAAGAGTTAATATTATGCATTGAAGGGAAAAATGTGGGCATAATAAATAAATTAGATATGCATTGAAGGCTCCAAAAGAGCCAATATTATGTTACATAAATGAGCAGAATTATGCATTAAAAATGCATTCTATTCTACTAAATCTACAAAAAACTTATTAAGTTTCAAGATATCCATGGAAATGGATACTATATAGAAACAATAATTGAAAATAATTTAGAGTGTCTTATATTACAAATTTAATTTTTGGTAGAAAAATATATTATAAAATTTTCCTCCATTTTTCATCTAGCTTGTGCTATACATAAGCATAGTTGAAGGCATATGATAGTAAATTAGAAGTTTATTGATTAATTTAATGTTTGGCATGAGATAGTAAACCAGAAGTTAAGTAACACAAGCTAGTAGCTTGACAAGATAAACCAAAAGTTTACTGATACAAATAAGAAGTTAAATAACATAAGTTAGCAACTTGACAAGGTAAACCAGAAGTTTATTAATGAATTCAATGTTTGGCATGACTGGTTAGGCCATTCCAGTTCAATTATGATGCGAGAAATGATTGAGAATAAATGTAGACATACCTTGAAGTGTAAATAGATACCGTTATTTCTCATGTGCTGCAGCCTGCATGTTTCAAGAAAAAAATATATTATTAGGCCATCATAAGTTGAATACAATGTAAGCCTCTCACATTCTTAAAATGGATATAGGAATATATTTATGGGATGATAAACCCACAAAGGGAACCATTTAGTTACATATGATTTTAATTGATGCATCAACCAAATGGTTCGACGTTTGTTTATTGTCTTCTTACAACCTAGAGTTTGCAAGATTACTTAATCAACGAATATGATTAAGAGCACAGTATCCTGATTATCCATAAACCATGTCTTGGTAGTATTAGTGAATTTACTTCACTAGCCTTAATGAGGATTGCATGTCCCTTGAAATTGATGTTGAACATCTTGTAATTAATGTTCATAAGCAAAATGGATTAGCAGAATGATTGATAAAATGGTTGCAACCTTTTATATGAGATATAATCTACCATATTCTGTTTAGGGACTCGCCATTTTGCATGCAGCGTTTGTTAATTTGCATGAGGCCAATAAATTATCAAAAGTTTTCCCCCTTGCAAAAATATTTGATTAAGAACCTAATATTTCCTACTTTTGGGTATGTAGTATATGTGCCTGTAAAACTACCACAACACACAAAAATTGGTCCTTAAAGTAATATGTGAATATATGCTGGTTATGAATTTTACAACACAATTTGCTAATTGTCATTTGATAAATTACTTTTCCCAGAATCAGGAGAGAAAATAAGCAGTTGGGTAAATAGATTAGCTTGAATGAATTATCATTGGCTCTACTTGATCCTCATAAATGTGCACAAAAAATTTAAAAGATAATTAATTCACAAAATTTAGTTAACCAAATGCCCGAAGCATTTATTAACCTAAAGAGAGTTATAAAGTCACATATCCCAGCTGCTAAATGCTCCTATAAGAATCAATGTTCCAAAAGGACAATCTATTATGAATGAATCTAAAGCATGTCTGAAGTGTGAAAAGTCCGTTGGTTTAAAACATTAAAATCCTCGCAAGAGAAAATGAGCTAAGAATATAGATGGTAAAGTTGAGGTTGATCATGAAAATTTGCTTGCTCCAGAAGAGTCAACTCCTGAAGAGTTATTTTATTTCCAAAAGAGATAGTTGTAGTCCCAAAAGAGACTAAGGTACCCGAAACATTTGGAAATAATGAGATCTCAATAAATTATGGAATCCGATGGGAATGAAATGAACGTTATCTTTGCTTATAAAATAGTATATGATGTAATGAATGATGAGGATCATGAGCCAATATCCATTGTTGAGTGCCAATAAATAAAGGATTGGCCATATGGATGTAAGCTATTAATGTAGAATTATTGTCATTGAAAAATGAAAAGTTTTAGGACTCGTAGTCCTTACACTGATAGATGTAAAGCCGATTGAATGTAAATGGGTATGAAAGATAAATTAAAAAGGCAAAGTTATAAGATATATGGCACGTCTTATAACCTAGTACTTTACACAAAAATCTTGTATAAATTGAGGAGAAATGCATCCATTAGTAGTGGATATGATTACTTTCCGTTGTTTAATTAACCAAGCAGTGAATAAGAGGCTTGAGTTGTACCTCAAAGATGTCATGACTGTACATTCACATGACAGTAATATTTATATGAAAGTCTCTGAAGGACTTAAGATGCCAGAAGCATCAAATACAAGTTCTCTAGAACAATATTAAATTCAATTAAACAAGTCTTAGTATGACTTGAAACAATCAATACGTATTTTAATGAAAATATATGTCAGTTTACGTAATTGTTGTCTATGTTGATGATATCAACATCATTAGGACTCCTGAAGAATTACAAAAGGTAAATGATTGTCTACAGAGAGATTTTTGAAATGAATGTTGTATAGCAGTTTTCCCTTGATAAATCAATTATGAACTCAAATGATTGTGAGATCTCTGCAGGTTGATAAAAACCCTTCTTATACCTCGAGAAATTAACAAAGAAGAAGATGAAGAACTAATTGGTCTGGAAGTACCATAATTAAGTGCTATTAGGGCACTAACGTATCTTGCTGATTTCACACGTCACTACATATTATTTGTCATTAATCTATTGGTATGATATAGTTCTTCAACGTCACTAATACATTAAAATAGAGTGAAATATATTCTTCGTTATCTTTGAGGCACATGGGTATAAGGTTGTTATGCTCAGGTATATCTAAGTATGAATGATCATTTATTCAGATGCTGTTTAGTATACATGTTTATATGTGTAGTTACAACTGTATAAAGGGCGATGTAGTAAAGCTTATTTCACTAAAGTTTTCTTTACTCATGACCTTCCAAAAGGAACTGAAACTATCATCCCACAAAATCGTTCCAATGAAAATATAGTAGATTTGTTCATTAAGTCATTTTATGCTACAAACATTTGACTTCAAAAACTCAGAAATATTGAGTTATGTGGTTAAGAGGGGGAATTGATACACGCTGTACTCTTTTCCCTTATCTAGATTTTGTTCCACTGGATTTTCCTATAAAGGTTTTTAATGAGTTAGCATTGGAAAATGTATCAATAAACTACGTTTTTTTTTCTTCCGTTAGGTTTTTGTCCCATTGGGTTTTTCTTAGTTGAAGTTTTTTTCATGAGACATATATTTAGTCATGGACATCCAATGGGAGTGTTATAAATATTATTATATGGATGTTTATATCTCCTATTATCCCCGATTATGCATCCCTTAATATCTTATATAATTTATGATATTGATCTATCTTGATGTTGTAGTTCATGCCTATAAATATAAGCATACTCTGGAGATAATGAATAAAAACTTTCTATTTTGTTGCTTCCTAATTCTCTTTTATCTCCTTTCCTTCAAATTCTTAACAAAAATATTATTTTTCATAAATAAAATATAAAGCATTTTTATTATGTCAACATGCACAACACCCCGAAAATATTTTCTTATGTATATTCAGTAACTTAGAATATTTTTTTGTATCTAGCACCATAAAATATTTTTTAAGTTAGTCGATAAAATTAAAGTATTTTTACACCTTAAAAAATATTTTAAAGTTCTCAATGCACTTAAAAAATACTTCAAAGTCTTGAATATGCAAAAAATACTTTATAATGCTAGATACATTTAAAAAAAATATTTTAAAATTCTGGATGCACTTAAAAAAATACTCTAGAGTGGTGATGCAATCTAACCTTTGTTATTGGCAAAAGAAAAAAACTAACCCTTATTAAAAATACGAGAATATAAAATTTAGACATGTCTCATTAGTATAAGTGGTCATTAATTAGATGTAATTGCCCTCCTTGCTTTGTAGATGTTATAAAAAAAATTTTAATTTTAAAATAAAAGTGACTTGATCAACTCTGAGTTGTTTTTTTTTTAAAATTCCACCAAAGATTTTGTATGTACAGGAAAAAGGAAGATTTACTATTAGACAATAAAAATAAAAAACTGACAAAATAATGGCCTTGTTTTAATACTGCTTTAGTTTTTATATTTTTAAGTAAATTTTTATAAAATTATCCTTTTAAAATAAAAAAAGTTTTACAGAATAAAAAATAAAAAATATATAAAAACTGTCTACCTTTTTTTTAATTTTGTAAAATATAATTATTTTATTTTATAAAAAAATAAATTAAAACTTGACTAATAAACAAATTTTTTATTTTTAAAAAATTATTTTAAAAATAAAATATCAAATAATGCTGTCGCAATGAACAAATGTTACTGTGATAATAACATCTTTATATCTAATTTATTATATCTAATGTCTTGTTTAGCTACACACAAAAAAACAGCCAAACCTCCTAAAATTTGTCAGCTGTTATGAATATAACGAGAACGAAGTAACAGAGAATAGAGAATGAATAGAATAATGAAGGGGGAAGCTCTCTTGATAATCTCAAGTCTATCTCATACATCTGCTATACCTTATATTTATAGGCATAGATATACATCATCAGGATAGATTATAATCAAAGATACATAATCAGAGATAATAATAAGATATGGACATCCACACAATGATATGATATTTATAACACTCCCCCTTGGATGTCCATTACTAAACATGTGTCTCATCAAAAAAAACTCCAACTAAGAAAAACCCAATGGGATAAAAACCTAGTAGAAGAAAAAAGAGTACACAGTTTATTGATACACTTCCTAATGATGCCTCATTAAAAACCTTTATAGGAAAACCCAGTGGGACAAAACCTAGATAAGGGAAAAAGAGTACAGCGTGTATCGACTCCCCCTCTTAACTACATCACTTGATATCTCTGAATCTGCGAAGTCCGATGTCATGAACGAGCTTTTCAAATGTCGTATTGGGAAGTGACTTAGTAAATAAATCTGCAAGATTTTCACTGGACTGGATCTGCTGGATGTTGATTTGACCCCCCTTTTGAAGGTCACGAGTGAAGAAAAACTTCGGTGAAATATGCTTCGTTCTATCGCCCTTTATATAGCCTTCCCTTAGTTGGGCAATACATGCAGTATTGTCCTCATACAAGACTGTTGGTGACATTTTGCCTGAAGACAAACCACTTGTGGTTTGTATGTGATCTATTACTGATCTCAGCCACACGCATTCTCGACTTGCTTCATGCATTGCTAGAATTTCTGCGTGATTGGATGATGTTGCTGATATTGTCTGTTTCATAGATCGCCATGAAATGGCTGTACCTCCATATGTAAACAGGTATCCTATTTGGGATTTACCTTCGTGCGGATCAGACATGAATCCAGCATCTGCATACCCAATCAATTCAGACTTGGGAACACTTGAGTATAATAACCCCATATCCATAGTGCCTCTAAGATAGCGAAGAATATGCTTTACTCCACTCCAATGTCTTCTTGTTGGTGAAGAACTATATCTTGCTAATAAGTTA
>QFDD01114935.1:0-18935 GCA_006871305.1 Vachellia collinsii
AATTGAGAAGCTGAAGACTCAACTACAGGAGGAATTTGAAATGAAGGATTTAGGAGAGGCGAAGAAAATTCTTGGCATGGAGATAACAAGAGATAGACAATCAAAGAAGCTTTTTTTATCTCAAAAGGAATATTTGAAGAGGGTACTAGATCGGTTTGGTATGAATGAGAAAACAAAGCCGGTTAGCACTCCACTTGCCCCTCATTTTAAGCTTAATGCTGATATGTCACCAAAGGATGAAGATGAACGAGAATATATGTCAAGAGTACCGTATGCAAATGCTGTTGGTAGCTTGATGTATGCAATGGTTTGTACAAGACCTGATATTTCACAAGCTGTTGGAATTGTGAGTAGGTACATGCATGATCCTGGAAAGGAGCATTGGGAAGCTGTGAAATGGATTCTACGGTATATACATAATACTGTAGATATTGGATTGGTTTTTGAGCAGGAAGATGATAGAAGTTTCGTTGGGTATTGTGACTCAGATTTTGCGGGTGATTTGGACAAACGAAGATCAACTACTGGTTATGTGTTCACTTTTGCAAAGGCACCAGTTAGTTGGAAGTCTACTTTGCAGTCAACAGTCGCTTTGTCTACTACGGAGGCAGAGTACATGGCAATTACAGAGGCTGTGAAGGAAGCAATTTGGCTTCAAGGATTGCTTGAAGAACTTGGTATTAAACAAAATGACATCATAATATTTTGTGATAGTCAAAGTGCTATTCAATTAGCAAAGAACCAAGTATATCATGCGAGGACGAAACATATTGATGTCCGTTATCACTTTATACGAGAAGTAATAGAAGAAGGTGGAGTCATAATACAGAAGATACGAACAGATGATAATCCTGCTGATATGTTAACAAAAGTTGTTACTCCTACCAAATTTCAACATTGTTGAATGTTGGTAAGGGAAATTGAAAATGTGAGATTCTTTCCCAAGGTGGAGATTTGTAAGGTGTGGGAAAGAGTCCCACACCGTTTTTGCAAGTGGAGAGAGGGTGCTTGAGTCTAAATAAATAGAGCACCCCTCTCCCATTAACATTCATCCCTCCAATAGCCAATCCTTCTAACACTATAAGGATTTGTGCTACAAATATCTTTTCTTGTATTATTACTTATGCAATTATTTGAGTAATAATAATTGTAGATATTTGAGTATTCCTTTTTTATTGTTGTCTTGCATATTATTTATTAGCTGTTATTAGATATAGTAGTTGTAGCTTATTATATTATTAAATTACTTCTAGAAATTTATTTTCTAGATTTGTGATTTTTTAGTATAATCGGTTACGCTCTATAAGTTTGGCTTCCGCAACAAAGCCAACATCTTTAACTCTATTTAATATAACATTATAAAAACGCATTCATGTAAGTTGAGTTAAAACTCATCTCACATACTTATCTTATTGATTGTAAATTACGTTAAAAAAGTGGTTTATATCACTAATTCAAACCTTCTACGCAGGAACAATTTCTTAGGTTAGGTAGGCATGAATGATTGCTATTGCAATATACTGATACTTTAAACCGTATATAGGATTTGAGTAATTTCTTTTACTGTGTGTTATTTTGATTTGTTTTTTTTAGGAAAAAAAAAGACTTCTCTCAATATCCAAATCATCATCCATGAGAACCTCATCAAGTATACATACTGTTTGTTGATTATATTCATGAGTGTATATCTAATAGTCTTTGGATTAGATTTTGAAAAATATGTTAAAGAAAAAAAAAATTTTGAGTAGGCCATAGACCCAAAAAATTGGAAGAAATAACTTCTTTAAAAACCATAATGATGCCCCTTGTGAAAAAAATCCATAATATTGACCAATAATCAATCTTAAGTATTAATGGGATGTTTGGATGGACATATGATATGTCTATAACCCTAGTTTTGTTCAAAAAATTATTTCTCTAGAGTCACTAACACATTAGACTTGGGAAACCAAATGTCAAAGTGCATCGGTTCCAATACATAGTCTTGGAGAAGGGCAACCGGCCAAAACATACAAGTAAGAGCAAACACATACCTAGAAAAATGAGCTTCTCTCTCTCTTTCTCTGTTTTTTTTTTCCAACAGAAAAATGAGCTTCTCAAGGAAATTAAAGTTGTTATTTGATTAAAATATTGAATTACAAAAGTTGATGAAAATTAGGATCCTAAATGGGTCCCTAATAGTTAATATGTAGGTAGGTTTTTGGAAGAATCTTAGTGATATATGGATTCTTTTTTTTTTTTTTCGCCAACAAGTGATATATGGATTCATCACCCAACCTTCTTTGGATTATGGTAAGTCAGCTTATAGGTCAATAGCCACATGTCCCATCAATCAGTCCAAGCTATATTTATTTATTTATTATTTGATATTCGCAAAAACCAATATTAACGAAATATAAAATCTCCCTGAAACAATCTTCATCTATCCTATAAATAATCAAAGAATAATAGCATTTTTTTAAGCACTAATTTTAACAAATTTCTTTATATTTTTCATCAAATCACTATATGCACATTTTCTATGATTTGAAGACTATGAAGCATAACTAATTGTCAAAACTGTAGGAAAGTATAGAAAAATGTGTCAAAATGATATTAATTCCTAGTTACTAACGCCTCTAAATTAAGAAGGCTTGAATGTTAATCAATGGGTGTGTTTTGTACGGAAAATTGCTACAGCTAAATTTGATTCATTATTTTTTTTATAAAGAGTATATTATATTATACTATAGTAGGATAAAACATCATGTTAATAAAGGTTTAAAACTAACGGTCAACTCCAAAACGTGTGACCATAGCCATTCAACTCTTCAATGACTTAGCCTTTGATACTATCACTATATCAGCTTTTGTTTGAACAAAATTATTACTTTATCTTCTAATTAATTTTTTAATAAGCCTTGAGCCTACCACAGTATCAAGAATTTTTTTTAATTCTATTATTAAGTATCCAAACCACCCATTAATCAGGATTAAAGGTTTTCGACCAGGATAATCAGGATTAAAGCTTTTCTATCAGAATGCCTCTTCCATGGGTTTTTTTTTTTCAATAATGTAGAATTCAAACTCGATTCAAACAGTCAAGTACTAGACCAAACACTCGTCAAACCGTTTTTTTTTTTTTACCTTTTTGTTTCTACGTTAGAGTCAGCTAGCATTTATATTCTTGGAGGAAGAAATATGCTATCTAAGACAGAATAATTTTAGTGAATATATTGTCCTGTTGTATATAAAATAAACATGAAAGTCTCACATGAATATTAGTGGTAAAGCTTGTAATTATCATATAAATGGTAGTTAGTTAGAGTGAAAAAAAATTAAATTTTCTAAAATAAAGCCTCAGATTCCGACCTTATAGATAAAAATATTTTTAGACAATTACTCTATATTCGAAGCTGAAAAGTGACAACGTTTGTTTGCCAATTAGAGTACGTAGTTTTGTCCCACCAGAAATGGGGTTAGTTTTGTACAAAACTAACCAGGAAAAAAAAAGGTTAAGCATGAAAGTGAATATACATTCATCCATTAATATAAGAATAATTTTTAACTTTAGAAAATTAATCAATGCATTCAAATAATAACTCGTAATTCTTCCTTAAAAGTTTCATTTGAAGATTCAGTGTAAAAGTAGCGTAGCGCATAGACTACTGTGTGTGTGTGTGTGTGTGTGTGTATGAATTAAGTTCTATCATATTCTTTTAAACTCCTTTAAACTTTGATTTTGCCAACTAAATTCCTTTAGACAAATAAGACAAAATGAAATCCAACATCAACAGTACAAGTAAATAAATAAATAATTACTATCAATCTAACAGATCAGACACGAGTGTATCGAACAATTTCAATAATTGGATGAAGAACAGAATCTAACAGCTACACCATTTATTACACAGTAGAAATGCTACTTCAACTAATTTAGAATTAAGATGCATCCAATATTTAAAGTATTTATTCAAATGCATTCATTAACATAAAATATTTTTTTTATATATATCTAGCATTTCGAAGTATTTTTTAAATATCCATATAAAAGTTTTTAAAATTTTGTTGTTGTATCCAACATCAAGGCTTAAAATTACTTGAAAGTGCTAAAATACAACTCAGTCCCATAATAATATGCATGTAACTCAATAACTGTTTTAAATTGAAAAAAATATTATTGCCATTAGTAAGCATGGTTGTGAAAAATATAGAGAAATGTAAGGAGCCACATTTTTAAGTACTAATTCCGAGAATAAAATTTGATAAATAAGTCTTAATTTTTTTCCAAATGACTTATATTATCAATAAAAAAATTCTTCTACAGTCGATTTATAGGATTCGGATCGGGTGCGTGAAGATTTGAGGGACAGATTGGTGGAACTAAAAAGAACCAAACAAGATAAATGATATAGACACACGTCAATATCTCATTTGAGATATGAAGGTGAAAGAAAATCATAAAGAAAAATAAAATTAGATTATGGAAGGACGGTCCATAATCAACAATCAACTAACAAAGCACGCACAAAACCCACACACCAACTCTCTCTCTCTTAGACACACACACCCACACACGCTCGAACCATGCGGTCACGCACATGACCTAAACCACCGTTCCAACTAATACCCTCATGCGCCTTCTCTTATATATATCTGTGGGTGGATGTGTCTCTTTGTACGCGCGAACGCACATATATAAACACACTTTCGAAGGCCCTGTGTGATACTACGTACCCTCCATTCTTCTTCTCTTTCTTACTGTGTGCCATTGCCCTTATCACCGTCGTCTTCATTTCTCTTACTAGCCAGCTACCTAGGGTTTTTAGTTCACACAGATATATAAATATATATATAGGTGGGTTGGCGGGGGGGGGGGGATGAGGAAACCTTTCAGCGGTAAGGTGGCTTTGAACAGAGGAGCTTGGTCCAAACAAGAAGATCAGAAACTCATTGATTACATCAACAACCATGGCGAGGGTTGCTGGCGTTCCCTCCCTCAAGCTGCTGGTAAGTGTGTGTGTGTGTGTGTACAATATATATATATCGTAGAAATAATCGTGTTCATGTTTACAAGTGTTTTGTAAAATCATATTGTTCAGGCTTGCTTCGCTGCGGCAAAAGTTGTAGGCTGAGATGGATAAACTATCTGAGGCCAGACCTTAAAAGAGGCAACTTTGCTGAAGATGAAGAAGATCTCATCATCAAGCTTCATGCCCTTTTAGGAAACCGGTGAGAATTTCATTCATTTGAAAACCACAGTTTAGAAACAATCACTACGGTTAAGAAAAAGGAATTCTACAAACCGTTTTTGTAATTCGCCTAGAGAGTCTTCTTCTTCTTCTTGTTTTTTTTTCTCCAACGCTGGTTGTGAATCACACAACAACCGAAGTAAAAGTCTTTACATAGAAGTACTGTTTTTTTGTGCTGGTGAATATGTATATTAAAATTAAATACTATGAATTATTTTGATAACGTAAAAGTTATTTTTCCGACATAATTTACAATGTGCAAGATAAGAATATATATAAAAGGAGTTTTATTTTAACTTGTATGAATTATTTTTATAATTCTAATCCAAATTAGGCAACTATTTATTAAACAATCCATGAAGCATTTATTGAACAAGTTTCACCCTAGCTAGGATTAAGCGCTGTCCTTCAATCACTTAACAACGAGGTAAGCCTTATTATTGTTGTATTGATGGACGATGTGATGTTGTTACGTACAGGTGGTCACTGATAGCCGGAAGATTGCCGGGGAGGACGGATAATGAGGTGAAGAACTATTGGAACTCTCATATGAGGAAAAAGCTCATAAACAAGGGAATCGATCCGAACAATTATCGCTTAACTCGAAATCCGCCATTAATGTCCGGAAGCTCAGCATCATCATCATCATGGAACAGCCTGAAAGACGACGAAGACGACAACTATGATAACAGTGCCAAGAATGTTGATGAGCCAATTATCACAGAACCTAAAGCTAATAACAACTCTAATAATTTTGATCAAGTCTCGGATGCAGCAAGTGAGTTAGAAGAAGAAGAAGAAGAAGAATCATTTTGTATACCAGATTTGAACCTCGACCTCACAATGAACAACGAAATTATTCCTTCTTCTTCTTCACCTCCTCAAGAGCCAAGTCCGATTCTTGAATATTCTAGAACATCAACTGAACTTCTTCTGTTTGGGTGATTTTCACTTTCTTCAGAGAGAGAGAGAGGGAGAGAGATCTCCAAATCTTAGTAAACAAACTTGTTAGACATGATGAGTACTCACAGATCATTTTTGTTTAAATCATATAATAGTGGTGATGGATGCATGTTTCATTATAACATTTTCTTTAATTATCCTTTTTTTACTGGAATGATCGATATTGGCTTTAACAATAATAGATGTAGTACTTTTCTTTGGACAATTGTACATATGACTCAAAGTCAAAGGCTGCAAAATATGTGGATGATGATGGAGGATAATTAATGAGAATCTTTCTCTTTGTCGGGTTTTTTATATACAGAGATAAAACTTAAAGTGGGAAGATTCTCATCATTTTTATTTCCTTTGGTTAATATAAAGAAATTGTATGTTCAGCAATTTTTGGATTAAAAAAATTCACCTCTTCACCTATCAAAAGAAAATTAAATAAGCATGCATGGTATGTTCAAGTGATAATTTTCACATGGATTTTTAGGTTAGTGGACCAAACCAAAGTTGAAATGGGGTCAATTTGACTATGAAGAAAATAATTTAATTTAGTTAAAATATAAAATATTCATATATAATCCAGGAAAAAGTAATATTTAAATAAAAATGCATTTATCTATATGCAAATTGAATTTTCATATATAAACTAAACATATCCAATAGTACAAAGTTATAAAAGAACAAGTTTTTTTTATATAACATTATAAATTGATTAGATCATATTTGAGCATTATCAGATTCAATTAATTGCTACTTTTATAAAACTCAAAATAATATTGTTACAGGTTTAATAAGAAGCCAAATAAAAAATAAAAAAAATCCAACCAAGTAAACCTATCTAAACTATTATTGATGAAACCATTCAGATGATTAGTTCACTAGTCCAACTTGGTTAAGTTTTATAAGCATGAGGTAGAGAGAGGAATTTTCATGAATCAATGAATTTAAGTACATGAATGATGGCATGGTTGTAAAGAAAGTACCCTTAAATCAAGACATGACCATTTCGTGAATAATCATCAATGAAAGTAATAAAATATGAAGCTCCATGTCTTGCTCTCACACTCATAGGACCACATATATCCGAATGGATTAATTACAATGGTTTTTCAGCTTTAGTTCCCTTGCCAAATGGTTTTCTAGTTATTTTACTAGCGAGGCAATTCTCGCACAAGGACATATCCATGTTGGATATTTGACCTAATAAACCATCTTTGGCTAATTTAATCATTCTATTTTGATTTATGTGGCACAGTCTAGCATGCCAGGTATTCATGTCAACAGTCATATTAGAGTAAAAAACAACATAACAATCGTATGTATTAATGCCACAAATAATATCCATAATAAAGAATTTCCTAAACAGACACTACAAAAAAACATCTTATTTCCGACGGAATTAGCCACGGAATTTTTTCCGTTGAAAATCCGTCAAAAACACCGTCGGAAAAATTTCCGTGATAAAATTTGCCACGGAATTAGCCACAGAAAAAATATTCCGTGGCAATTTCCGACGGAAATTTTTTGTGGCAAAATTAACCACGGAAAAATATTCCGTGGCATTTTTCGACCGAAATTCCGTCAGAAATATTCTGTGGCTAATTCCGTGGCAAATTTAATTATTATTTAATTATTAATTAATTATAATAATTATAATTTTATTAATTAATTATTAATTTCAATTTTAAATTTGTTATTTATTATTCTTATTTTTTATTATTATTTAATATTAAAATCAATATTAAATATGAAAATATTATAAATAATATTTATTTTATTTGTAATAATTTTATATTAAAATTAATATTGTTTAAAGTAATAAAAATTATGAAATTAATAATCATATAAATATTATATATAAATAATATATTATACAGTATAATATTATATTTATTTAAATATACGTTTAGAAGATACAAGGTTCTCGCAGCTCAACTGTCAAGAGATCACGCGCGTGCACAGGAGATCGGGGGTTCGAATCATGGAGGACGCAAAATTGAGAATTTATCAGGTGGCGACACGTGGCGGTTGTAGTAGGTGACACGCGGAGGGGCCTAACTGTGAGGTGGCGGCTGACAGAGGTGCTACGTGGCCCGGGTCCAGGTGAGGTGGCGGTTGGAGGAGGTGCAACGTGGTATTATTATTTATTTTAAAAAAAAGAGAAATTTGCCACGGAAAATTCCGCGGCAAAATTTTCGATGGAATATTCCGTCAAAAATTCCGTGGCAAACTTTGCCATGGAAATTTCCCTGGCACATTTTGTAACGGTAAAATTTCCGACGAAATGAATTCCATCAGAAAGTTATTTCGTGGCAAATTCCGTGGGAAACCACAATTCAGTCGGTAATTCTGTGGCTAATTTCATATTTTTTTGTAATGAGAAAAGCTGAACCATAAACGGTTTGGTTGTCCAAAATGTCTACAACCTTGCCATGAAATTTTACATCATAACCAGATTCTAATAAACATAAAACAAAAATTAAATTCTGTTGGATGTCGGGTGTTTGAAGTACATCATGTACGATCAAAGTCTTTCCACTCCACAAAGGTAACTTGCAAGTTCCAATGCCTTTGACCTCTATCTTTGCATTGTTTCCAACGTAAAGCCACTTGCTTTGATACAGCAACTGACGGTATTCTACATAGGACTCTCTGTCCCTTACTACATGGTCTGTTGAGCCTGAGTCTACAATTTAAGAAGAAAGGCAAAGCAGAAGGCAAGAAGAAAGTTGACCTGTAAAGCATTCTCTATATATAGAGAATTAAAAAATGCAAAATGGTTTTGCATGTTTTTACCGCATGAAAACTGTTCCCACCTTTTTATTTAAAATTTAAAATTTAAATAGTGTGGGGATTATTACACTTTAAAACCCCATATTTCTAATTATCACATTTTTTCCCCACATCAATGGATTGGGCCTAATCCACCAAGGGTGGATTGACCCATTTTCCAACATCTCCCACTCACACTTGGTGGATTAGTTATTGTGGATCTAAATGCTTACTCTTCATCTCTTCATACTAGGTGTTTTGCTGTGACCGTATGGGCATGACGTCACATAGGCGCTTGTACTAGAAATCCTCCTTTTCAGGACCAGCACAAAGCAACCTTATTTTGTGTAGTATAAATTTACAATATTGCCTCAAATATCATAGATTTACCAATATACACCTTCATATGGCAAGTCTAATCCCTCTCGAGTCAGTATAAAACTCAGACTGCTCTTCTCATATGCATGTGTCCACACTTATGTAATCACCAAAGTGAATAACATAAGGGACATGTCTTAGACACCAGCATAGGTGTATATATTTCAAGTAATCTTCCTTTCGCCCATGTATCACTTTGACATACATCAATCGTTTTACTAACATAATACTTTAGATCATATTTATAGACCCTTCATTCTTTTTCGATTTAATGATGATGATATAAATTTGAGAAGAAAATGAAAATGATAATTTTTGAATGAATCAAAACCCAAAGGGTTTGTACAAAATTGTCCAAACATCAGGACTAATAAAGTGAGATTTAGTAGTGATAAAAATTAATAAAAAACATAGATAAAGATGAAGTGACATTTCAAACAGATTAGCTTATTTATTTCAATTCTGTTCGAATCAGACGATATAAATGTCCCAAATATTATTATTATTATTATTATGATCATCATCATCATCATTATTTCCCTTCATTCTCATAATATGCCCAAAAATGAAAAATCTCGTCTAACATTCAAAGCGATGATAAGATTATATGAATGATTGGTCTTATATATATATATATATATGTATAATATTTGCTATAGCATACGCAAGATCTATAACATTCAATGTAGAACAAAAGAAGGGAAAAAATTAAAGGGGGAATTATTGTAGGATCTTATGTAAGATAATTAATATTAAAAAAGTCTTATACTAAAAAAATATGGAATTTCCCACGGAATTACCGATAGAATTTTGGTTTACCACAGAATATGTAAAAGATTATTAATGGTAGGTGCTTGAGTTGTTAATTGTAGTTGGTTGAATTGTCAATAAAACCTTTCTGATATTAATTTTTTTATATGGGACCCTATAATAATTTTTCCAAAAATATATACATTGAAGTGTGAGACAGGCTGGCTGTGTTAACCCCATCGACAGTTAACGAAAGAACGAAAGGGACAAGGGGAAAGCATTCGAGCAAATACAAGCTACACAAACATGTATTCAAATATACCTTGCAGTTGGATCAATCGAGATTTTAATTCAAAGTAATTTAATTTTTCACCAACCAATAAACGCAATGCACTTTGGCAGCCCAGATAAAAAATAAAATAAACTTTGGTTGAAGTCGTTTCAGGGAATGTTGTTCTTAAAGAGTTACCATCCCGATTGTTAATATAATAGTTGGTTAATTTTTTTTTGAGACATTAATTAAGAAAGCTAATTAATTGATATATTTATAATTTTTCTTCAAATTAATTTTCTTGCTTTGTAAAATGATATGTAATCTAATAATATATATATATATATTAAAATATATATTATCATTAAGTAATTTATTTAAATTTTTTAAAAAGCCAACTGATTCTTATATTAAAGACCGGAGGTAGTATTTTAGTACAAAGGGTAGAATGTGGCAACTCCCTCAAATTAAAACAACCTTTCCTGTTTAAAAAAAAAAACACCACAGAGCACGCTCGTGTTTGCTCACTGTTGTGCGTGTATGCTCACTTCTCTTAGCCATTTTTTACTAGCCAAAATTCACATCTTAGCATATACTCCTTTGGTTACATTTACAAGTATGTTTCTGCATGTTTTGTGGAAACCAAAATAAATTCTATTAGTATAAAAGTTATTCCACCATATATACCAAAAATAAAATACACACACACGCACAACTATATTCAAAGAGTCACTCCACCACACATTGTAGAGTGCGATCAATTTCTAAGATTAAACAAATCCTAAAGAGGCACCGAATATCATAGACATAAAAGCAATCCTCTCAAGAGAGGAAGAGGAGAAGAGCCAGAAACCTCAATGGTTGCAAGAGTAAATAGGCAAATTTTAACTGCACGGGCTTGTGATAGCCGGTTATTGTTCACATCCTAGAATATAGACACATTAAAGCTCCTTTAACTTGAGCAATGTCTACTTCTTTAGACATGATCCATGAAAAATGAGAAACATAATACACGCTCCAAATGCTCATATATAGAGAGAGAGAGAGAGAGAGAGTTGCATAAACCCAAGGTAATTGGGCTTTGTCTTAACAGCCTCCCGTAAACAAGGACTACGTGATCCTAAGTTTGTCTTTGAAAGCCCTAAACTTTGTGTGACATAAGGTCTTGGAGAAGACATCTGCAATATGCTCAAAGGAGGGAAGATAGCAGAAGGACCATTGGTTCAAGAATAGTTTGTCTCTGAAAAAATGGACATCAAGCTCGATGTGTTTAGATCGAGAGTGGAAAACAAGCTTGGATGCTAAGGCGGCCACACTGATATTATTGCACCAGGAGATTAGAGTCATGCTCAGATTCAGACTGATTTCACCAACAAATGACTAGATCCAAGCTAGCTCAAAGGCTAGATTAGCAAGAGCTCAGTACTTGAACTCAGCACTGGAGCGTGTGATGACCTTCTGCTTCTTTGCCGACCACAATATCAGTGAGTCACTGAAATAAACATGATATCCACCCATAGAGTGTCGATCGTAGGGACAGACAGCCTAGTCGGTGTCAGAAAAACCTTGTAAGACAAGGTGATAGCTGGGTTTGATATGCAAGGCAAGATTTTTTGTACCTTTGAGATATCTGAGTGGTCGTTTGAGAGCTTGCCACTGAATGTCTATGGGTGAGCTAAGAAATTGACTCAGTTTATTGACTGAAAACATTATGTTAGGTCTTGTGTTAGTCAGGCATTGTAAAGCTCTGATCATTTATCTGTACCTAGTAGGTTCTTTAAGCTGAGTACCACTGTCCTTGGTGTAGTATTTGTTGACAACCATGGGTTTAGGTGCCGGAGATGAATTTTCCATGCCACCTTTCTTTAGGATGCTCTCTATATATCTCTCTTGCTTTAGATACCTTGTTTTGTCTCTGTAGGCCTCTAAACCCAAAAAATGGTAGAGTTCACCTAAGTCGTTAAGGGCAAATCGAGCATTTAATTCCTTTATGAACTTCTTTAACAATTCTGTCGAATTCCCGGTAACTATGATATCATCAATATAGATGAGTACAAACATCACATTTATGCCATAACGCAAAAGGAACAGCGAGGGGTCACATTTTGAGTGCATGAAACCCCAGCCAGCTCGAGTTGACTTTAGCTTCTCAAACTAGGCTCTTGGTGCCTATTTTATACCATATAGAGCTTTATTGAGTAGACATACATGCTTTAGGAATTTAGGATCTTTGAATCCTTCTAGCTATTGCATGAGCACTGTCTCTCATAGGTCACCATTGAGAAATGCATTATTAATATTCTTATGTCTTATATGCCAGTTGAAAGTGTTAGCAATGGTAAGGACAAATCTGAGAGTTGAATGTTTTAGCACAGGGCTAAAGGTTTCATCAAAATCAATTCCTAGGCTTTATTGAAAACCCTTTGCGACCAGTCTAGCTTTGTGTTTAGAAAGTGTTCTATTTGCATTGAATTTTCTTTTTAGCACCCACTTGCAATCAACAATATTACAAGTTTCCATGTGCTATTTCTAGTGAGAGCATTGAATTCTTCCTATATTACATTTCACCATTTACTACACTTTAGAGCCTCTTGTAAGCTATGTGGAACATAAGAGTCATCAACTTCAACAATGGCAGCTCCGACATAAGGAGTTTTTGATTTTGATACTCCAATTTTACTTCTTGTCACCATAGAATGTTGATTGTGAACTGTTATTTGTTGTCCATTTCCAATAGTGTATGATGTCTGAGATTCATATGAGATAATTGCAATTCCTTGTTGCATGTTTGTATCAATGAGATTGAGGATACCTTTATCATTCACTTTTTCAATTCTTCCTATAGAGTTCATGTCACAACTTTGTAACTGCAAAGGAGAACCTGTAATATTTGATGATGCTGAAGTAAGGAGAGTTGGAGTCTAAGAAGGAATAGTATTTCTTTGAGGTTCAGCGGATGACTGAGTTGATGAGGATGCTTCAGAGACACACCGAGTGGCTTGATTTAATGAGGCCAGTGACCTGAAAACTCCTTGGAATGAACACTCTCAGCTGGTAAATTTCTTTTGTTGATGAAACCTATCGCAAGAGGAAATTCATTCTCATTAAATACAGCATGCCTTGATAAGTAGATTTTTCCTGTGGAGCTAAGGCACTTGTAGCCTTCATGATTGTTGCTATACCCTAGGAAAACACACTTAGCTATTTTGAATTGCAACTTATGTTAGTCATAGGGTCTAAGACATGGATAATATACTGACCCAAACACTTTTATCCTGTATAGGTTAGGTGGTTTGCTAAATAGCTTGAAGAAAGGTGAAACACCTTCCAGAACAACAATGGGGAGTTGATTGATCAAGCTAGCTGCAGTGTTGAATGCCTCCCACTAGTAATGTAGAGGCATTTTTGCTTGGGCCAATAGAGTAAGTCCTATTTCTACTATATGACAATATTTTCTTTCTGCACTCCCATTTTGGGATGATGTGCGTGGACATGAATATCTTAAAAATATACTAGCATCTTGTTTGATTTTAGAAAACCTCCTATATTCTCCTCCCCAATCACTTTGGACAACTTTTATTTTGGCATCAAATTGATTTTCTGCAAAGTCCTTAATTTGAATGAACATGCTTAGAGTTGTATCTTTAGTTTTGAGAGGGTAAACCCACCAATATCTACTAAAATCATCAAGAAACAGTACATAATATTGAAAGCCATTTAAGGATGTTATGGGTGCAAGGCCCCACAGATCAGTATGTATCAATTCAAGGGGTTTAGAGGCATGATATTGAGATGTTTTGAAAGGAAGATAGTGAGATTTTCCATATTTGCATGACTCACAGAAAATGTCTTTAGTCTTGCATTGATTTTCAAATTACATTCACTAATGATTTGATTCAGCACATTATCATTAGGATGTCTAAGTCTACAATGCCACAAAACTCTTTCACACTTAGGACTACTAGGTAATACTGAAAAATCAACTTCTTCTTCTACAATGCCATCTCTTTTTTTCTTAGAAACTTTAAACATGCCTCCTTTACCTGGCACCCCTTGTAATAATGTCTCGCCTGTTTCTTGTTCCTTCATAGAAAGGCCATTTCTGTTAAATATAATGTTTGCATTATTATCATCAGCAATTTTGTAGACACTCAGCAGGTTTTTTTTTTATATCAAGTGAATAAAGAATGCCATGTAACTGAACAATTTTGTTTGAAATATTTAAAATTGTAGAACTACCAACTTTCTCAACATTCAGTCTATCACCATTACCAACAATAACACGCATCTTACCTATTGGTTCAGTTGCATTGTTCAGGTGATTTACATCATTGGTTATATGACTGGTGGCCCCACTATCCATATACCATGCATCATCTTCAACAATTTCTAGTGTGGCACAATAGGCTACAAAGTCAACATTAGACATTGAACTTCCAGCATGATTAGTATAGGTTTTATTCTTTCTTTTCCTTGGTTTAACAAAATTTCTGACAAATCTATAGAAGCATTGTTCAATGTCATGCCCAAAGCGCTCACACAATTGACACTAAATAGTGTCATGAGTTCTGTTGGTGAAGGAGCATCTAGGAGTGTAATTCCTTTTGCCTTGACCACGGTAGACACATCCTCCATGGCCTCTGTTTGAACCATGCTAGTTTGGGGAAGAGGTATGTTATGTCCTAGCCATATTAGCAAAATTAGTTGAAATACACATTTGAGACAAATGATTTAGGGATCCATTCTACTCTCATATGTCATAAGGGACAACTGATATTCAATCCAGTTAAGGTTAGAGGCCTCCCTTCTAAGTTGAACCATAATAGGATTATAGTCTGCATCCAGACCAGCCAAGACTTGGATGTTTAAATCTGGTAAAGAGATGGGACAACCAACTATTGCAAGTTGTTTGGAGATGCTCTTCATTTTGGAGAGATACTTAGACATTCTCATAGCACCCTTTCTGGTACACTAAAAGTCTAATTTGAACATTAATATGTTGGCCTTAGTTTGTGACCTAGCAAGCTGTTTTGCAGCTTCCCAAAGACCAGCAATAGAAGAAACAGAAACCATCTGAGAAGAAACTTCAATGGTCATTGTATGGAGGTGCCAACCAAACAATAGCTGATCTACAACAACATAATCTTCAAAATTGGGATTGAGAATAGATTTGTTATCTTCAACAATGAACTGAGGAGGACAAATTTTGGTGCCATTGATGAAGCCCTCCAGTTTGTGTCCTTTGATGATAAGAAGCACATGGGTTTGCCATATATGGAAGTTTGTTCCATCCAACTTGATGGAGTAGATTTAGCTAAGTTCCCGTCCATAAGATGCTTTGAATAATGCAACTACTGAGACAAGAGAATCACTCTGAGGAGTTTTGGAGGTTTTTGAAGTTGAGGATTTTTCAGCCAATGACTCTGCCATGGCTGTAAACCTGAAGGCTCTAATACTAAGATAAAATATGAAGTATTGTAAAAGTGGCATATCTAGCCAGTGATGTATTATTCGCTTTACATACTAAGGCACTAAACTCTAGATTGAATGAATGCTTTACAAGTGTAAAATGTAATACATGATGAATGTGACATTTACAAATAGGGCCTGATGCTAACACTAAACTGGGCCTTCTATTGTTAGGTTATTGGGTTTTGTCTTAACACTATCATATGCTAGGAGAAAGGCACAAATTGAATCTATGGCTAATTCAATACCTATCTATCTCATGTCATGTTTTTTTATTTCCAAAATCAGTTTTGAGGAAAATGGATCGTTTCATAGTTGGTTTTTGGTGAAAATCTTTGGGGAAAGTGTAAGATCCATTGGGTTGCCCAGGGTCCTTTAAAGCGATCAAAAGATGAGGGGGAAGGTGATTTAAAGACTTTGAAGCATTTAACTTGGCTTTGAATTTCTAGAATCAAATTTGGGCAATCCAGATCAAATGGATTGAAACAGTTTATCTATTTGATGAGCATCATAACCGAGTCAGATCTAATGGGTTGGGAAAGCTGATCACTTTGCTGAGCATTCTAACCGGTCTAAGAAAAACTCTAATCCTTTCATTTTTTTTTCTTGGTCACGTTTTTATCCTCTCAACTTTTTGTCCCTCATAAACATTGGGTGAATATATTTCTGTGAAAAAAATGAAAAAAGAAGTTACAAAATAAAGGGAAAGAAGTTTCAGATTCTTTTTTTCAGTAGAAGTTACATGCAATGATATTTTATATTTTTTAAAAAAGATTTCTCTATTTTTTATCTTGTTTTGAGAGGAAATTTTGTGAGAAAATCATTGTATTGTTTCTATCGTGTTAGTTTATTATTTCTTTCCCCTCTCTATGTAGTCCTTATGCCTTCCCAGCATGAAATTAAAATTAAAATGCATTCCATTTGGCATTTTTAAAAACAACTTAATCATGCAAAACAAACAATTAATTAAATTAGTTCAAAATAATAAATAAGTAAAGGAAATAATTTTTTTTATATATACCCTTATTTATAAAGAGGATGTGTAAGGAGATAATAAGTGGAGAAAATAGATGAGAGATAATGACCGGAGAAAATAGATGAGATGTTCATATAATTAATCAATGTAAAAATGAAAAAAAAATTGTATTAAATTTTTAGACAACCACATGTTGTTGCTTGTAAAAAGAACTGACATATGTAAAACAATGTTGCTTATAAAAAAGATGCGAGAGAGTACTAAGTGCCTCAAAAAACTATTGATTGTGGTGGTAGCTGCCTTATTTTCTTAAGGAGGAGAATATAAATTTGATTCCTGAAAAATGTACTGGTTAAATGAGTGTATATTCAATAAATGACTTTGAGTCAGACCAATTTAAGGCCCAATATGCAAACTCACACGTGGACATACTCTAATAGAAGAACCAACTGGAAAACATTAAGGAGACATGTGGAGGCTTTCTAATAGGTCAAATCCGTTTCCACATTCCCCAAATTTCAGGTATATGGTTAGATTGATAGATTTAATCTCTAGTCCCTATATTTCCGGAGATGGGTATAAGTGTGACGGAAGACAGAGACCACCTGTTTGCTTGTGTTTTATCTCACATTGTAGACACTTTTCGCATCCTAAAAATTCTTACTACCCTCTCTCTTGTACTCAGCGAAATATTGATCACTCCTTCCTCCAGGTCATTCGAATTTCACTGTATTCCAGCAATTTATTAACATAATTTTGCACTATTCATCTTATGCTAAATCCATTAGTGTCTATGTTTCCTCTGTTTTACTGTTGATGATCCAAAATCCGTTTACTAAAATTTACTCAAACAATGAGGCAAAAACTCTTTAATGCACTCCAAACCTCCAAATAATTAGTGTCAGAGAATAAAGGAATATTTGTGTAAAATGGCGTGCAGCACGGTGATGTATTATTGCTTTGTATATATACTAGGGTATTGAACCCTAGATTGAATGTATGCTTTACACGTGTATCACACTAATATGAATGATAAACAATATATATACAATATGTGATCTACCCAATGCTAATACTAAACTGGGCCCTCTATTCTTGAGATAATGGGCTTTGTCTTGACAGCCTCCCGCAAACGAGGAGTGGGTGGACTTGCAACTCCGAGTTTGTCTCGGAAAGCCCAGAACTTCGTGTGAGAAAGAGCTTTGGTGAAGATATCAGCAATCTGATCAGAGGAGGGGATGTATCACACAGATAGCTGGTTCAAAAGTACTTTGTCTCTGACAAAGTGGACATCAAGCTCAATGTGTTTGGAGCGAGCATGAAACACAGGATTGGCTGCAAGGGCAGCCGCACTGATATTGTCACACCAAGCAATTGGAGTCGTGCTCAGATTCAACCCAATTTCTTTTACAAACGACTGGATCCATGCTAGCTCTGAGGCTAAATCAGCAAGGGCTCGGTACTCAGACTCAGCACTGGAGCGCGCGACAACCTTCTGCTTCTTTGCCGACCACGATATCAGTGAGTCACCGAAGTAAACACAATATCCTCCCATAGAGCGTCGATCATCGGGACATACCGTCCAGTCGGCATCAGAGAACCCTTGTAAGGTGAGGTGATCACTGGGTTTGATGTGTAGGGCCAGATTTTTGGTACCTTTAAGATACCTAAGTAGTCGCTTTAGAGCTTGCCAGTGAATGTCTGTGGGTGAGCTCAAAAATTGACTCAGTTTATTAACTGAGAACATTATATCAGGTCTCGTATTTGCTAAGTATTGTAAGGCCCCAATCAATTGTCTGTACCGAGTAGGATCTGTGAGTTGAGTGCCACCATCTCTAGTGTAATGTTTGTTGACAACCATGGGTGTAGGTGCAACAGACGAGTTTCCCATGCCACTTTTCTTAAGAATGCTCTCAATGTATCTTTCTTGCTTCAAGTATAACCCAGTGTAGTCTCTGTAGGCTTCTATACCCAGAAAATGATGAAGTTCTCCCAAGTCCTTTAGAGCAAATCGATCATTCAGTTCCTTTATGAATTTATTTACCAACACTGTCGAATTTCCCGTGACTATGATATCATCAACATAGACCAATGCAAACATCACAGTTTTGTCACAACGTAGGAAGAACAGTGA
>QFDD01114937.1:0-18055 GCA_006871305.1 Vachellia collinsii
AGAGCCTGGTTGTATAAAAACTCTCCTATAATCAAGAAGTGGCAGATTTAATCCGCTTGTAACCTTAAACTATTGATGCCTTAACCTTGTAGTTAAAAAAACGACATGTTAAAAAAGGTGCGGTCATCAGTTCAAATTCAATTTCACTGCTTTATATTAATTCCTCACTTCCTGTCTATATCTTTCTATATATAGTCACTTTTTGTAACTGATTAAAAGAGCCCCTTATCATCCATTTGTATATACAAAGATATTATCAATACCGCCAAATCCAGCATATTATTAATACTCCGGCCATATGCATTTAAACATGTCCAGCCTTAACCTCATAAAATTTTTAAATGGGAACTTCTCAATGATTTTTCCTTAATTTTACGCGAGAAATCCAATTAAAACTTTATGAATTTACATCATCTAAGCATTGGCTGAAGACAAAATTATATTAAACTAACGGAAAAAATGTAAGGTATCGATATTGAAATTTTAAAAAATGCATATATATATATATTGCTTGAAAAAAAAAACTCTCCTGGCTCCATGTGGAGCCAATCAATACTCTATTACTAGTAAGAAATACTCGTTCAGATCCTAAATATGGAACTTAGTTTGGGGGTTGGTTTTGATTATAAATGTTAAACTTTGTTTCCATTTTAGTGTTCATGTTTATCATTTTTTTCAAATCAACTTGTCAAACTAATATATAATTTAATATTTACATATACGTATTTTAAAAATATGTCATGTCATATATGTTATGAATAGATAGTTTATATATATATATATATTTCTTAATCTTTGTAAAGAGGCACTGCGTTAAGAACTAGAGGGGTACGAATAAAATTATTATGAATACGAAAGAAGAAGACGAAATTAGGGTCTTTTTCTTTGAAAACCAAGCAAAAAAAAAACATGGTCGTTTTCGTTTAACAGGATTCATTGAATGAATAATTAGAAGATGGTAAAAGAGAGGAGAGGAGAGGAGAGGCAAATTGATGTGGTGGCAAATTAGTGGCCACAAAAGGGAAACAATTAATCCGAAAGTGAAAGAAAATGGATATATTGGTATAAGCACAAATTCGCACTAGTAAATCATCATCATCATCATCAGATGTCATTATCAATCTCCCAGACTATGTGTGAAGACTTGTACACTAGTCACTCATTAGCCCTCTCTTCCCCACACGGCTCTCTCTCGCTCTCTTGCTTGCATATAAACTATTGATGTATACATGGTTTCAATTATTAATGGGCTGTATTCATTAATGCATGATCGATTTGCATTTAGAGATAAGGTAATTAGGATAGGGAGTGGGAATATATGGACATTGTGTGCTTAATTATCTGGACTCGGATGTATATGTAGTTTGTGATGATTTTTTTTTTCTCTAGTGGCTGGACCTCACTCTCCATTTCTTTTTATCTTGGTATGCTATCTTAATTTCTACTATCGATGTGAGGGAATCGATCGGAATTTGTATTTTGGATCAGAATCATGTTTTGTTTTCTTTTTTTAATGATTGAGAACAGTGATGCCAGAGAATCATGCGTGTCCATGATTGGAGATTGGTGTGTTTGATTATAAATGAGTGGAGAAAATAGTGAAAACTAATCCAAAACTAGCCTTTACGTTACGGATTAAGGGTTTGTTTGGCAATCACTTAAAAAGCACTTTTACGTAAATTGAGATAAAACTTCTCTCATATACTTACTTCAGATTGCGTAAAATCACTTAAAAAAGCTATTCTCAAACATACCCTAAATGCTATACTTCTTAGTAGTCATTGATATAAAAATCAGTTAACATGTTTTAAGATATTAAAAAAGCTAATTGACTTATTTAATTATAACATAGATTATGCAATATTTGTGTATATCATCTTTTATATTTTCATTTATAAGTTAGATCTATTGTTTTGATAAAAAAAATGATAAATATACAATTTGATTAACTTTTTTTAATCTTTAAAAAAAAGCGTGCACTGCCACCATTTTCCTCGTCTCTATGCAAAACAACAAGTTTTGATTTTATTTTTTTTATCATTGCTCGATCGCTTCATTGTATTTATCGTGTTACACCATATTCCACCACTTTGATTTGACCAGTTTCAGATCACACATTTCAATATTCTAAGCACCATTCATGTCAATTCACACCACTCACACACAACACCAAACACCTACTTAAATTTTAATTCCATCAATAAATATATACATATATGTATATGTATATATATCATGTTAGTTAAACTTAACACATCTATATCCGCTCTACTTAATATCCTAAGCCAATACGTGAGTTACTTAAAAGAATTCAAATGCTCGCCCATTTGCATAAAATTAATCTTGTTTTTGTTTAGAACAAATGGCGGTCTAAAAATTTTATTGATTTAAATAATCTCAAATAGGACATTAATACTTTACGTGGTAAATCATAACAAGTGTTTATAACTGATAAAATATATATTAAGAATTGAATCTAGTATATCAACTTAATCTTATATTTATTTTTTTTAATTTTTTAAGAAATGTTAATTGACTCTATATTAAATATCAAAGATTACAATGACTATGAAAAAGTGATGGTTTAAAGTGAGAAACACACAATAAGTATGTAATGTAACACGCAATCCCTTGCTTCAATGCTTTACAAGGGCAAAGTTGATCTATTCCGCTCACGTTAGACCGCACAAGCACAACCGTCCAAAATTGGGAGTGGATATTAAATAATCCAGTACAGCCAAGCGCATCTGGCGGGAGTGGCCCTGCCCAATGGGATCGCTGAACTTCATTCTGCAAAGACAGGATTGTGGCATAGATGCGGTCCACGTCATCATCGGTGGATTTGCGAGGTCTGCGCTTCCGGGACAACTCAATCATGGTACACACGTGTCACTCCCTCACGCCCTTTGCACGTGGCCTCGTTGTTACGACCACTTCCTTGGATACGTGGACCCCACCACCCCCAATCATTGGCTCCTTCCTTGACTAATTGGTTGCCGCCTTCTTAATTCTTTAGCTCCCTTGTGTTATTTATCTATCAGAATCAACATTAATTATCAGGACTCAACCATTTTTTTCCTCAACAAATAGTAATCTTTTTCACCGGGTCAGGATTTGAATTATTTTAATTAAAAATATATATTTCGAATCGGTCTAAGAAAAAAAATTGACGATCCCTAGATTTTATTTTATAATTAGGAATAAATAATAGAAATTTTTCAGAGATTCACTGTGCAAAATGTCATGATCAGTCCACGGCCCAGCAAATGACTCTAGCCTAAGACACGGTCCACTATCAGTTCCCAGCATCCAAGCACCTTAGAAGTAAGTGCTCCTATGACCACAATCTAACGATTGGAAGCTTGGGCAACTCATGGGGCCCATCCTCCTATCTAGATCTGTTGTTAGTACCACTCGGACGTTTGATCATGTGGTTATGATTTAAAAATCTAGTGATCATAATCTTCGGATCTCAGGAAGACATTGGAGCAGCCCAACAACCTATTAGCCACACACATCCACTATTTGTTTTTCTGCTATTTCCATTAGAAGGCATTCATGCATACAGACACACTAAAATAACTCTGCTCATCTCCTCCCTCCTTATCAATCATTTATCATCACACTTTGATGTACTTCTGTTCAATCCCAATTAATTGATTTACTTTTTATCTTTCTTGTGTCAAATGCAGTATTTCCATCTCTCAATCTCTCTACATTATTGGTGATCCGAATCAGTTTATTCTACTTCTCTCACTGAAATCTGCTTGAACATTTTGTCAGTCAAAATGGTTTAAAACATTTTTCACCGAATTGAAGACTCTTCAGCTCAAACTCTATTAAATGTAACTATACACTCATTTGTAAGAATCATATAATTTTATTTTTGACATACACAAATATAAATAAAAGCATGTAAGTATCTGTCTGTCTTAATTGAAATTATTGTCGATCCCTTTCTTTTTTTTGGGATAGTGTCTGAAAAAATGTGGATAAGGATCACATGGTATCAGAAATGGGAAGCCTTACTCAATTATAACATGCATGCATGTGCCAAAACCTTTTCTCCCTAAAAAAGAATCTACACATTTTCATCATTGTGTCTCTGAAATAATCCATTGCCTCCTAATACCAATTTGCAAACTGATATATATATATATATATATATATATCAAATTGATATTAAACTATATATATCCAGTTATGTGAGAGGATAAAAAGCAAGTGATATTAAAAATTAATCTTTTTTAAAAAATTGCAAACATGAGTCATCACTAGTGGAAAGTTTTTCTTTAATTTATGGATGTAGTAAATAAAAACGTGACCCAACCAGTTAAAAATAATTTCATCATGTTCTTGTTATCATATCGGATGTTTAGTGTGAAGACTTGAATTCGAGTGTTTGAAATTAAAAAGAAAAGAAAAAAAAGGTTATTCGGGGATCTTTATTTCATGCCATGTGTTCAGGTAGAATTATTATCAAATTTAGTAACAACTCAAACGCATACAATAACAAATTCTAATGGGGAAAGTGACAACATATTTGTATCACTCACTTACTATTAAAAATTTTCACTGATTAAATCTCTTTCTTGCAACCTTACACAATTCTTATTTTTATGGCTAAAAGTAAAATATCAAATTATAGAGGTCTTTATATCACATGTGTCTATACATTTTTTTAGATAACTGTATAGTAACTCTTGACTCATAATGTTACAGTTGAAAAACGTCTTCCGATTATGCTTCAATTTAAAAATTTATAACAAGGACATATTAAGTTTTACTTATATAATTAAATCCCTAGGGAAAAAAGGAAACTTTTTCAGTGCATAGTATTAATGGTCTTTTTTTTTTGTGTTTAACTTTTTTAATAGGCAATGTCGTGACTCTTCTACTTGCGTACTTAATCAATGTACTGCATGATAATTTAAATAGAGAGCACTTAATTTTATCGGGATACATCCTTGTTTAATTAAATTTTTATTTCATAGGTGGATGTCATTAATTATCTTGTTTCATTTAGTAGCGTATTAACTCGTTAACATTGTGGCACATGCATCTATTCCTAAAATACAAGAAAAATGCACTTGCTCTGATTCATCTTTTAATTTTACTATATTAGAATTAAAGCATTAAATAAACAAGGGCGAATATAACGAAATTAATGAACCTTGTTTAAGGTATAATGTTATGTGTCAGGGTTTCAGAAAGTCTTCAACATTTGAGAGATACTTTTTTTCTCTTGTTTCTTTCTCTTTGGTTGAGACTGATCATTCCTTTACTATTCCAGCTTTTATGAAACCAAGTTTCTGTGTCATTATTCTAATTATTTATGAAATTCAATATATTATTATTTGAATTCACATTTGGCTTATATGTATATAGTTGAACACGTGACATAATGAGACAACTAACCTTAATGAATTTCGACCTTATATAGATAGACGAGACCCACTTTGCTTGAGGTTTCTGTTCAATCGCATCAAATTAATCAACGGTGATATATATATATATATATAGTATTTTATGATCACCAATATGCAATTTTTAAATTGAGATTCTTCACAGAGCCGTTTGATCCCCGAAATTATGATATTCCATAATTATAATATTGACATATTGTACTATATTGATTTTTTTATTTTTAGAATGAAGAATGAGATCGAAGAAAAACGTTGAGGTCATGGATCGGTTGTTAACAGGCATTCCAAAAGATGCCAACTAAATTGCTGATTCCATAATTTAGGTCCAGAATCATCATCAGTTTCAAACTTTGTTTCTTTCGTTTTTAAAAATAATTGTATATGAACATGAAAAAATGTTAAGGTGTATCCAGTACTCTTAAGTATTTTTCGAAGTACATCGAATACCATGATGTATTTTTTTTCCATATATTCAGCCATAAAGTATTTTTTTTGTATATCCGGCAGCAAAATATAAAAATACTTTAAGTGCTGCACACATATGAGAAAATATTTTATGATATTAAATGCATCATAAAATACTTAATTTAACGTGTTGGATATATATGAGAAAATAATTTTGGGTATTGGTGGGTACACCTTAACCAAAGAAGAAAAATTAAATTAGAAGGCTCCCACTTTAATTGTCATGGATAAACTGAAGTTTATTATTTCATTAATTATAAACTTTTCCATCTATCATTTTCCAAGCTACGTACCTCTCCAAATCATAATTGAAGCCCATGTTACTCTGCGAATTATAATTTAATTTGTTTATAGAATATCATTTTCAATCACAACCTACCCACAACACAGTTGTTAGCGATCGTAACATGCCCTTTTCTTTTACAGGAGTTCCAATAATTCATCAACTTTATTATTTGTTATTCTATCTAAAAGTTAAAAAAGGAGTATTTTGGAAAGCTGAGTTTATCTTTTGTTTTCAAGTAATCACCCAACACAAGGGATTACAATAAAAAGCAGAAAGAATTTGACTTTTTATATATTGACCCCTGACTTTGACACACACACACACACACACACATAAGACTCATATTGTATTTTATAAGCAAACGATTCTTTATATGTTTTTGTTTTGGGTTGAACGAATGCTAACCATAATGGAAGTTTTTGAGTGGGAAAGTGAGTGAATTACTTTTATTTAATATAGGAAGGGGATATATAAACCACAAATTTATTAACCCTGTAATAAAATCGTTTGTTCTGGTTTTTTTAAATTATTGTGAGAGAGGAGAACCAACCAGCTGTGTATTAGCAGACAAAACTCCAGAGCATCGTCTCACATCAGCGGGCGCAATGCGCACCTCCTTCATTATTATCACTGAAGCAAGCTTCGTCTTCCCCATTCAGGAGATAGATATCTCGCGTCCGGCCAATCTTCACAGAGCTCAAACAAGTTCAATATTGATTCCCCTGAGAAAGCAAAAATCCACTGTGTATGGAAAATGGAATTCAAATATTCACTTCCATTTATGAATTGAGTCTGAGTGACTCGTTCGAAAAAGGAAAAAAAAGAAACGCTGTCTGTTTTTCTGTTACAATAATGAAGGAAACTTCTAGAATTGAACATCCCAAGAAGCATGAGGATGAAGGTAAATGAACAATCCCATCGTGCTCTCTTCAATTTGTGATGGATCCGGCAAACAAAATTCTAGCTGAGTCACGTACTGTGTAATTGTGAAGGCGTTAATTAGCTTAGCTAGGTCTCCAAAAAGCCGGTCATTCTGAGAATTGAATTCCGGACACGGCTCAAATCCCGGCCCTTGAGGGTCCGGCCATTCCCTGTGCACACCGAGAAGGCCATTTTCCCGGCTATCCTCCGCCCGACGATCACATGCGGCGGGACCATCCCTTCGTCCTCCCATTCCTCCTCCAGCTGCTCCTCCCCGTCCATACAACGGAGTATGCTCTCCGGGATGTTCACCGGCAGAGAATTCGCCACGATCTTGTTGGAATTCTTCCGATTCTTGCTCGACCTACTCCGCGACGAACCCATCCACTGCTGCTGATGCGGAGGCTGAACGATGACTTCTCTGTAGTTATCGAAGAAGCAAGAATCGTCGTCGTCGTCGTGGTCAGGGTCATGGAGGTGGTGGTGGTCGGAGAAGATGACATCGGACTCTTGGAATTCATCGGCCATAATATATACAACAGAGAGAAAACGTGAAGGATGTGATGAAACAGTGAAGAAGGAGTTAGGGGGTTTGGTATTTATACAAATGGAGCGAGGAAGGAGGTGAGCAGAGGTTTGATTGGGTTTTGTGTGCTGACGTCACCTCAAATGCGTTAAGTGCGGTCCCCTCTCTCTTCCCTTTGTGTGTGAGACTTAACTTTCATTTCGTGTTTCTAGCCCAAAGGAAAAAAATAAAAATAAAAAGTAATAAATAATAATGATTTTAAAAAAAAAAAATTTGTGTGAGTCGGCTGCCTAAAACAGCTTTCGTTACTTTTGGCCCACGTCTTTTAACTCTTTAACCCCCCGTCACATTTTCCTCTCTCCCATCCAATCTCTAAATTAAAATATACTTGTTATTAATTACGCGGAAATTAGCCAACCAAAACTGGTCCCGTTGAGCATGTTTGGTAACCACTTCTAAAATGCACTTTCATACAAGTTAAAACAAAACTATCTCACATACTCACCTCAGATTGTGTGAAATCACTTTTCAAAAGCCCTTCCCAACGAACTCAATTACAAAAACAATGGCTTTTCCTGGGAACCAGAAATATTCAGTAGCAACGCATGAGTAGCCCATATCGATCGCCACCATCCCTTTATAAGCGAACAGCTAGGATTTGTCTTTTTTAGGTTTCACTGTTTTAATGTTTATTACCGCATGAATACATCTTTCCTTATGCCACGTCCATATTCATACCATTACTGTCTGCTAACTGATTAATTATCAATTTTTATTTTGCTGGTTGATCGGTTATGCATGGATTCACCAGTTTGTGAATCAATATGAACCTTTACTACTGCAATTACATATATAGGTTGTTGAATACAACTAGAGAGGACTACGCTTTGCTTTTGCGTACATAGCCTGATTTGTTGATGTTAATTAATTAAACTGTATTGCAAAATATTTGAACAAGAAAATAATTCTTTAAGAACGCCATTGGTCAAAGCAGTAGGTAACTAAGCCCTGTTACCTACAATGTATTATGTAGTAACCGTTAATTAAGCACAATTTACCCATGAGATAATTGTTCGCCTCTGGTTTGTGTCAGAAACAATGTACATATATGGCTTCCTCGATTGCTTGAGGCTCTAAACTTTGACATTTAGAGATATATCCAGAAGTAACCAATTTCAAAACCAATTATTAATTCTGCTATATACACTTAGAATTTTGAAACTACAGGTACTGTGCGTGTGTGTGTGTTACAGTACTTAGTTTGGGGTTTGTGTTCAACTAATGATCACGTAACAAAATCAACCATACCCGTAAAATAATAAGCGAATTACGTGCATCCGTATAGTACCGACCAGTTCCTATATATCCATGGATGATTAATTAATTAAACCACACATGCATCGTCCCCCGTTTTCCCAACTAATAATTCAACAATAATTTCCATAATCTTATATATGCTATGGTAAATTATCGAATTATATTTATTAATGTGTTGGGATCGCTGATATAGTATGAAACTAGAGGCGCAAGAGTGATATATAGCATGAGTTTTATTTTTACAGAGAAAGTGATGAGCCACGTACGTACAAGGAAAATTTGACGTTCAAACAAGTGGTTGGCTATAATAATAATAGTAACAGTCGTGAGGGGCAACATTTTAAACCTTGATGATTAGACAATACGTGGCGGATAAGATCCTGCGACTAATTTCTTGTACTGTTTACCTACGGGCCGAAAGGTCAAAGTGTTGAGACAAAGAGCTTTGACAATGAAAAAAAAAAAAAAGTTACGTACGGCCTTGCTACTTCGAGTAGGATATATAATCTAGACCTCATCCATATACATATGGATAAATGATTTCCCACAGAATCACGTTTAACGTAGATAAACCTGTTCCTCGTGACATGTCGATATATCTCCATCACACGTACAGTTTAATTCATTCAAAAAATTTGTATGGCCAAACCAAACAATTTGAATGGTTTCTAATGGGATCCAGAAAGTTACATATCTCTCACGAGATATTCCCCCCTCTTTCATTGTGGTCAAAGAAACTTGTCATCACTCTGCGAAATACTTCCAACCTTTCTGTACCTTCTCACTTAAATTGCCAGTTTGTAAATTTTTTTCCATACACTTGTGCTTGAGGCATTGCAAATGATAAATGTGATATCCCTCTGGATAAATTTAAATCCTGGTTCATGATGATGAGCTCCTTAGAGTATGTTTAAAAATAACTTTTAAAAGTGATTTTACGCGATCCGAAGTAAGTATATAAAAGAAGTTTTATCTCAACTTACGTAAAAGTGCTTTTTTAGGGGTTGCCAAATAAGCACTTAATATATATGCTGGATTAACAGGTGTGGAATTTATATTTATTTTAAAAACGAATGATGGGTAATTTCAAAAAGGGACGAACTTGAGGAATTATTAATCAATAAGTAGATGAACGAATCGTATATTTTTGGGCCACGTACCCACAATTATACACTCTCGTGTCCTCCTGGCGAGAAATCCCCAAACCAGTTCCCAAGTCTACAGTCCACAGAGCCGAGCCGAGCGGAAGCGTGGTGGAGAAGGGATCTATCTGGCTTTACTAGGTCTAGCTCGGCGCCTCCCACGGCTCCTAATCCGCATGGGACGATCTTCTTAGAATCGCCCGGTACGGCGCGGGTCCCGCACCACTTGGATTAGCTTTAATTAACTAATTATTATTTCCATACTTAAAACGCAATAATAATTAATTGTATGCTTGAGGCTTGAGAGGTTGGTTTGGCCAGATGGCGCGTTGAAGGGTTTCCCAGGGCAAATGCTACTAAAATCGTCACTCTCCCTGATCCTTATCCGCAGCTTGGCTCGAAGCTCGGAAAACGACAAACCAACAGTGATTGGCCACGTGGGGTGATGACGTAAGTGGAGCGAGGGAGGGAATCTTGTGCGGAGTGCTTCCCCTGCCCTACCTTGGCGCCACGTTCCCGCCGTTGTTTTCGTGCAAGTCTCTCTCTCGTCATCGTTTCTTAACTTGTTTGAGTTGTTTCGTTTGCTTAATTCAGTTACCTGCGATCACTCAAACTCGTTCCTTGTAATAATTTCTTAAAACTCAGTATGGTATCTATGTTTGTCAATCATGCATGTGCATGTTCCTTAATTCTTACGTCATGATATTTTTCTGCCACAATTAACTCGTATCGTACAAACGCAACAGCAGTACTTAATTAGTTCTTCCAAGTTGCATGATTTTACTTTGTTAATTAACTGGGTTTGTGTTACCCAACGGATCGGAGATGAAAAAGAATGGATTTTTATTTTTCGGCCTTTAAAAAGGTAGGACTTACGTGTGGGGTTGAAAGAGGCAGGAGGGGGTTTTTGGTGAGAATGACAAGACCTAATCTTATTAATTAGTAGTGATACTACATGCATGGGGAAGGCCTCGTATATAGGGTCCTGTACCAAAGTTTTAATTACTTGTGTCCCTTCTCAATTACTCGATTCCATTCATGAAAACGATATTTAACTTATCTCTCTCTCTCTTTCTCTCTCTCTCTGCGGCCAACTAATCGTTCATTCATTCCAGTAGAGAGTCCCATCCAGTGGGTTTATGCTTTATAGATTCCCTAGCTATCTCTTAATACAAATAACGTACCACCCCCTATCTATCTCCTCCTCTTCCTCGGGACTTACACCGCATCCCTTAGATCAAACTCAGACATTATTGTTGCACCATATACATGTATATAGTATATGCTTCTAAATGATCCAAAACCACTCGAGGCATGTGTGGCTGACGTTATAAAAATCCTTTTTTACATAAATAAAAATAAATCAATCATTTTAAAAAAGTAATTTTTTACTGTTAATATGAACAAACACTATCATTCGTTGGTTACGTTTCATAGAAATTGAGGCATATTTTATTTATAGGTATGGCAATCCTACATTGATCCAAATTAAACCCAATTAACTTCCTCAGAATCACACATAAATGCAATATACTCTATCCCATCTTAAATATAAAATTTAGTTGTAATGCAGTTAACTTTGTTTTTGAAGCATATATAGTGGAGTAGACAGATGTGGGTAAGTTTTTGCTGCTTCATCAGATGCAAACAAGCAGAGGTTGAATTTCTAGGCTGATGGCGCCTTAAAGTGCAGTAGCGAGCAATTGTAATAAATATTTGAATAGTTTTTGAACCCAGGTGAAACCTGTAAGGTAATAATTTGAGGGGCTCCAGTCCAATTAGGACCATGTTCCTCAGAAATGGTCCCCTCGACAGAGTCCTATGACCCAATTTTCTCAGTTCCCAGATGCAGCGCATAGCTAATCATCTGTAAAATATGAGATGTGCAGTTACTTTTAAATCAAATGTAGAACCAGCTAGGTCGCTATGTATATTTTTAAGGTACGTACTTCTGCGACCCTGTGCCCAAGCTATAGGTTCAACTCACTTAATTAGCTCAAACATACATGTCTGGTTGTTGTTCTATATATTGCTGTATGTAATTAATATTTATGTATACTTTGAAACAAAACAAGCACACTGTTCCGGGATTCCAATATTGTTATCGATCTTTTTATATAAATTGCTAGCTGTATTGTAACTTTAAGATAAACTAATTAAATTAAGGTATGCTCTCTGTGGAATCCTCTGGTTCATTGATATGCTCTACTTTTTTTCTTCTTGTGTTCATCATGTACAGTTTTGGTTGAACGTTCGTCCCCCACCATTTATGTCCAATTAATGCTGAGAGATTCTTCAGGCTATAGTTGATCATGTTGTGACCTCAAATAACATGCGGTTTTAATCTTGAAGGAATCGCTGAGCCAATTAAGCAGACTAAACACAATTTTCGATCCTACAAAATAGAAACGTACGTCAATCTCGAAGGAAATGCAAATGTGCGTTCTGCCTTCGTCTTTCTTGGGTCTGTGAACTCGCCTGCGTTCATTTCTCCACACTGCCTGCTGAGTACTGGAGATCGCAATTTCATGCTACTTAGTTGCCGATATTTGATTTCGTTCGCCAACATTAACCAAATCGCTTCATACGGTGCTTTCTTTCTTCCCGCTTTTACCTTGCCGATGAAATTTTCCCAAACACTCTTCTAGGGTTGAAAATGGTGTCATTTGTTAGTTGGTAAATTGACGAATCAAATCTCTTAAACATTTTGTTCAAGGATGGTATGCCGTGAGAGAGTGCATTTTGTTGAATTATTTCAAGCTTGTTTTGAGATTAATTTTTAAAAAGTGATTATACAAATTTTGTTCATCTGAAGAACGTACATTTTGTGGACGCATTTGCATATCCCTTGGCTCTTTATTCTTTGCTGCAATTATTTCCAAAGCTTCTCCTGCCTTCTACTGTAGCGATACTATGTTCCCTGCAAAACGACTGGTAATCATAGGAAACCAACATTGAATTATGTTCCATACTTGACTCTTTCTTACTTAACTTAATGTACTGTCAGGGTATTTGATATACAGTTTTATTATTCATGCTACCAGATGACCAGTTTGATTATCTCTCTCTCTGTTTCATATTGATACAGATTCTTATACAGAAATACTTTGATTATGTGAAATGACTTGGTTTAAGTTTCATCCTTTCCATTTTGAGCTTGTAAATGTCACGACACGGGTCAATTTTTGGGCAACAATTTATAAAATCGTTTGTTAAATCTTTTAGCTTTGAGGGCAGAGGAAGCAAATGCTCGAGATTTCAGGAAGTCAGCTCTGGGGCAGAACTATAGAGGTGTCTATGGTGTGTATTTTTAGAGAGAAACGTGTTGTAAAAGGATATCAGGAGAGTTCTGTAACTTTTGTTAGAAATGAGCATAAGAATGGGGATCCACTTAGGGTTCTTGTTCATGTTCATCAACGCCCCATCAAGCATTTCCGTAGTTCATTCTGAATGACAAAAAGTTCACAAATGGAACACATCTAATCTAGTCAAGTAAGCATCAGAACAAATTAGTCCTCAAATTGTGAAAACATCAGCCTCCGATCATCTTGAGTTTTGTTTGGAAAATCCCTCCATCGCCAGTTTTGTACAGTGTAGAACTTTGAGTGTACTTGTTACTGTGATATCAATTGCTCTGAGTCTCTGACTCCCAGTAACAGGGCAGTATTTTCAACTAATGAAATGTTATACCTTTAATGATGCAAATTTACAACTTGATATTTGTCGCTGTTGATAGTAATGCTGCTGCTACCATTCCAGATCTCTTTTTTTCTTTTTTAGGTATTACTGCTTCTTGGTGCCATTGACTCTTCCGCTGAGCATGAAGTTGTTCAAGCATGCTTAACTTCTATTATCCATCATCAGTTCATCGTTTGGGGGCATACATATTCAGTTTTGCCTCAACATTCATGTCAATTGATTGAGTTGTCTTATGGAGGAAAGCCATTGGAACTATTCTTAATTCTCAATAGTAATATAAGAGTTAAATAACTAATTTATAAATATTAAGAAAATTAGTTAACTTAGTTATTTGTAATAAATATGTGTTGATTTATCTAAAATACATTTTTTAATCATGTGATCTAAAACTATCATCGATGGAAACCTTTTTAATACATGATGTGTAGAGATATTTTGGGAGGAAAAAAAAGAAAATTTTGAGAAAAAAAGGCTAAAAGTGTTTTATATTTAGGATGTAAAATAGCAAAGAAAATTTACAACTAGACAATTTTTAAATAAATTTCATATGTAGGCGGAAAATGGCTTATTACAGCTAATAGATTTAACGTCAATGATTTAGCAGAGCACAATCATGGTTCTGAATGCCAAACCTCTACCAAGTTTTCAGAGACCGTAAATAAAAACATGAAATAGCTAGATAAAGGCACCTAATAAATATAGATAAATATGTACTATCCCAGAAGATAAAAACTCTAAGGGAAAGACACAGCGACAGGGCTTCTGACGACAAACTCTTGATCAGTCCAAGTGTAGGATCCAAAATAGTAAAAATCTGGATCATACTTGTCGGGGAAATTCCAACTAACAACCGTGATGGTGATGTCGAAGCTCAATTCCTGGCCAAGATGATCAAACTTGAGAACGTTGGGAGAGGCAGTGATTGTGTATTCCTTGGGTGCCTTGGAACTAAAAGTGTAAGTGGAATTGCTGCGTCCAACGTTGGTGACTCTTCTGGTAACGGTCTTGGTTCCATTGAGCTTGTGGATTTGCATGGATGGGTGATTGAGGCTGAATGGTTCGGGCACTGAAGCTGGGCACTTGTACGGCATATTCATGGCGTGTGTTAGTCCAAGGCCACATGTATAAAGAACGAAATCCTCGTACGAGGTATTATAAACCAGTCCTGGATCTGCTGCTTTCATAGGTTGCAGGTGGCCTGATCCCATTGCAAATGGCGTCGCAGGTTTTCCATCTTGGTCCGTTATCAAATTCCCCGTGTTGTCCATCGTCGAGGCTGATATGCAACAAACCAAATTAATTAAGTAATTTATTTAACTTTATCACTCAATCAAAATCAATTAAGTGGTTGTCCCTTTATGGAACCAAGTAGTGTATATATATATATAGCCCTGTATACACACACACACTCATAAATGTGATTGTTGGAGATGGATTGGAGTGAGTTAATTACCAGTGGTCATGAGGGCAGATTTAATGGCAGCTGCACTCCAAGTAGGGTGGATGGCTTTGAGGAGAACGGCTGCGGCTGCAACATGAGGGGTGGCCACTGAAGTTCCGGACATTATATTGTAGTCTGCCTGTCTCTGATCGCCGCCGTTACTTTTTCTTGTGGGCCCATCCATTGGCGACCAAGCTCCCAATATCTCACTTCCAGGAGCTATTATGTCAGGCTGCCATTAATCATAACATCACTAATCAGTCCTCACAAACTCAACATGCACGTATGTATATGTACTTTGTAATATATATATATATATCTAGATATATGGGGACTGAAAGAGAGATTATACCTTGATGAAGTTAACGTCAATGGGATTTGGTCCCCTGCCGGAGAAGGAGGTGACGGAGGGTGCTGGTTTAGAATTTAAGGATGTGTGGCCAGGAAGAATACGAGCCTTGGGGTCCTCGGTGTTTCTGATGTAATGGATGAGTTTTTTGGTATCCTCAAAAGCAACACCAGCGGATGGGATCTGATTCGACTCGCAGAAAATATCATTGCCATTATCAGGGTCATTCCCAAGAATGAAACCAACCCCGCCATTGTTTTGAACCTCCAAGCCTTGATGTAATGGAGTACCTTCCCCCCTTAGGCACACCACTATCTTCCCTGTCACCTTCTCTCCATCAAGGGTACCGTCCAGACAATACCTGCAAGCCTCATATATATTTGTCTCATCAGTTCAACTTCATCATATCATAACCAAATTTACACAATCATCAGTGTTATTGGAGAATCACCCTGAATCTGTTTCAAAAACCGTTGGCTGTTCAACATCGCTGGCCAACACCAAGCTGTGAAAGCTCTTGTTCATTTGCACTGGAGTGATAGATTGTCCCTGGGAATATATATGTAACGTAACACTGATATGAATAAGAACATTCGACTCACGTCAGCAGAAGCCAAGCAGAGAAAAAAATTGTTACACCTCACCAGAATTTCTGTGCCGTCGGCAAGAACAATAGGAGCCGGGAACGAACGATCGATGTGACTAGCACCGACGGTGATGAGCCAAGGAGCGACATTGGTCACAGTTGCAGCATCAGGTCCGGCATTGCCGGCACTAGAAACCACCACGATGTTCTTCTTCAAGGCGTGCAAGGATCCGATTGCGCTCTTGTCGCGTGCAAAATTCTGAGCATCATCGAAACCAAAGGAGAAGCTTATAACGTCGACGCCGTCTCCGATGGCGTCGTCGAAGGCCTTGGTTATGTCCAGGTCGTCACAGTAATTCCCTGCCTCGTAAGAACTGCCTGGCCAAACCCAGCATACCTTATAGATGGCGAGGCGGGCCAGTGGGGCTCCGCCCCTGGCGATGCCGCCGGCGAACCCCCCTAAGGCAGTGACGTTCGGAACATTGCGGCCGGCGATGATGGAGGCGAGGTGAGTGCCGTGGCCGTCTTTGTCGCGAGCCGATTTGATGTCTTGGGATTCGTCTAGAGGACCAAATGCGCCTTGGTATCCATTAAGATAATACCGAGCTCCAATTATCTTTCTGCATATACATATAATCATACAAAAAATTTACCATCTAAATTTTGAAATAACAGTATCTAATGAATATATATACCTATTACAGGTGGATTCATTGAAAGCAGTTCCATTTTGGCAGATTCCTTTCCATCTAGCAGGAACAGGCTCCATGCCTTCATCATTGAAGCTCTTTGATTCTGGCCACACACCTATCGGTAACACAAACATTTGGTGTGTTTGTGTGTGTATGAGCAGCTCAAACTATATTTGTATAAAATGCTGCTACTACTACTAATAATAATTAATTAAGGAGGCATCAGGTACGAACGTACCAGTATCAAGTATGCCAACAATAACATCTTGGCCGTACTTAGCTCTGGATAAGACATCATCGTCATCTCTGTTACTTGAAGAATTATTGAAAGGCTGCTTCATATCCAGGAAGCTCCATGACCTCGTTGTGTGGAGAGAGTAAGCCTTCCTTATCTTGCTCTCTCTCACTGAAACCACTCCCTTCATTCCTGTATATGTCCCCATTAACAATATTAGCTTAATTTAATTAATTAGATATTAAAGGTGATTAAATTGAATGATTGCAATTAATTACTGGCGAATCTGGAGGCTTCTTCCGGGGTGAGCGATGCGGCGAGGCCATTGAAGCTGTGCTTGTAACTGTATATGTGAGAAGCTTCAGCTTCTTCGTTTGTTTCTTTCACAATACGCAGATAGGAACGATGAATCTTCTCTATTTCATGAAGTGGCACATCTTTATGGTGATCTCCAAAATCCACTATGTAATTCTGCGCCCAAAATTATATTGTATTTACCAACACTCTTAATTTAAATGATTTCGTCTTGTGAAGAAATAGCCACTCAACAATCAAATAATTAATCGCACAGTGATCAGAGAAGAAGAATTATTAGAAAGATTAATTTCAAACAAATTAAAACTGAATCAAATACCATCACCACCTTGTTGTCGCCGACGCAGGAAGCGAGCGGAGAAAAGAGTAACAGTAGCAGGCATGCCACCAAAACCTTCTTTATCGCCATTGTTGCTGATAGGCGATTATCAAAAGCTCTTTTCATAATGAGGATTGGCATATATAATGTCTGCCAGATTCTGAACTAACCAATGTAGATTCTCTGTATACTTCTTAGAGTTCAAAATAGTTCAGGCGCCATAAGAGAAAAGATATTTGGGATTCATAGTTGATAATATTATATTTGATTATTATGATATATATGGTTATGAGTCTCGTGATTTATATGTATTTAACTTTAATACACAATTAATAA
>QFDD01114938.1:0-14254 GCA_006871305.1 Vachellia collinsii
TATATCAGCATGATAGGAGATTATTGAAGCAAAATTTCCAGATCTGAAATGAGCATTATGAATCTGGAATTTTCAGAATCTAAAGAAATTTGTGAGGAATGAAGTTGCTTGTGTTTGGATGTTCTTACATTTGGTTGGCCGAATGAATCAAGCAAGTTCCTTAGATATGCAAATTTCCAGATTTTAACTTTCAGACGTACAAGTATGGGTGACCATGTGAGGTTATAGTGATGATACAAACCAATAAAGTTGGTTCTCAAATTTGGAAAATAAAAGTTGCTCAACAAGCAACAATTATTGAGCATTGATTTAAGAGTATGTATTGGTCATAATTAATGAATGGAAATTTTCCTTGAAAGAGAATAATGAAAACTTCAAATAGAAGCTTGAACCATTGCAATTGGAGAATTGTATTCAAGAAGTAAAGCAATCAATTATTGGTGTTATTTTGAAGTCATATTTTGGTGACTTGATTGACTCAAAAAGTAGACTTATAATTGGTTATATCTTTGCAAAGTCTAGGTGTTTTTCAGTGATGAAAAGCCCTATGCTAAATAACTGAGAAAAAGAATTAAATTACTTATTGTTCTTTCTAGCTAAGTTGAACAAAAAGTTAAGAAAATAATGTAAAGGGGTAGAAATAGAGTTAGGAAAGAAAGATGAGCTTGACGAAGCTCGATAAGTGTATAATTAACGAAATATTATACGTGAATGTTTTTAGGATTTGATATCTGCTTGAGCACCCCAAAGAAAGCTGGAGAATGGAATTGCCAGAGAAGGTAACAGTAAGCAAAGGGAGACAGGTAGAAACCCTTTTAATCCTATTATCATGTATTTAATTCTGCATGCTTATTTGTGCCGTATGTGTTATGCGTGCTGAGATACGTGGATTGATTTTGTGATGGAACGATCGTATGCTCTTAACAGAGTGGTACTCATGAAATAGAGTACGGATATTGCTTTGCAAGCTTTGCAGAATAGCCGGTTTTGAGAAGGAACGGTTATTCGGATGCTCAGTGATTGAGTGGTACCCAAGTAAGGGTATGATTGAATTGCGTGTTATGCAATTTGTTATTGTCCATGGCCATGTGATGTGCAAAGCTGTTGAGGGTGATCCTCATGATGTGATATGCAAAGTGTTGAGGGAGATCCTCATGATGTGATTTATTGCGTATAATATGCCGTATGAACATGTGGCTTGTTTTTGCATGATTGTGAATTTTATATATGAGTATTTGATAAACTGTGGTTTCTACTGAGATTTTCGAATCTCACCCTCCCTTTCAAATAAAATACAGCTAAAGCGGGTAGCTCAAAAGGCGATGAAGTTGTGACTAAAAAGGCACAGAAGGTGAGAATGAAGAAGATTGAAGAACTTCCCTTTACATAGAATTTTGTATTTAAATAAGTAGTTATGAATTTATTTTAAGATAAGCCTGGATGGCTAAAATGCTCATGTGCTGTTAATTGTACAAATTATGTACATAGTAATAATATGAGCCAGAAGGAAGTTGCGCAGCGGAAGTGTAGTGGGCCCACAACCCACCGGTCCCAGGATGAAACCTGGCCCTTTGGATTTCAAATGGGAATAACAGTTTTAGATAAAAGTTGTTTGAAAAGTTTAAAATTTTTCGGAAATTCCCATTATATCATCTTATGCTAAAAGGGGTGTGACACATGTTGCCAGATAACAAAATCTTCAACGTTGACGTCATAAGAGATGAGTGGATTAGAAGAATTTGGGTTTGGATGCCGAGAGTATCTAAACTTATATTTGTATGATGTTAATAGTGAAGTTCAAAAAGACGTACGCTCTTATAGTGCAAGAATTATCATATAATGTGATTCACACCATATATGCTAAAATACTGCAAATGAGAAGCAAGTGAATGGATCCCTGCTTCATTGTCATGTAAGTCCCAAGAAGTTTAACACTTCTATAATATCTTTTGATTTTAACATTATCATGGAGGTATACTTCAATGACTCTACCTTAATGTATTTCTATGATCATGACAGATGCGATCCAATGTATTATGTTAGGAAAGCGGTTGACACATATCAAAATGATATATAGGCGAAAGGAAAATTACTTAGGATATACATGCCTATGCTGGGATCTGAGACATGTCCATTATGATATTAATTTTGGTAATTTCATAAGTGTGGATACTATGAACATGAGAAGGAAATCTAAGTTTTATTTTGACTTGAGAGGGATTAGATTTGTCATATGGAAGTGTATATTGGTATATCTAGGACTAAGGCACAATATTAAGATTCAAGCTACACATAATAAGAAACGTAGTCTTGTGCTGATTTTGTGAAGGAAATTTCTAGTGCAGACGCCTAAAAAATGTTATACCCATACAGTCATAACAAATCACCTAGTATGAAAGAAGGATGAGAAAGAGATGAGACTTGAAATTAGGTAGGATAAAACTTACATCAAGTCTCTTATGTACTGGTTCTTCAGTCTCCCTATCAAAGGCTGTCATGTGGATTTATTTTACATGTAAGCAACAACATGCCCACCTTATCAGCACAGGTGTCATTTCATGTTTCTTCATCTTCTGTCACGTTCTTCTCCATCTCCATCTCCCACTTTCAAGACATAACCATAGAACAGAGCAAAAAACTTAGGCAAAGCACAGTGGAGAACGTGGCGGCCAAGGACGGCGGTGTGTTTCGCGATTAAGGTATTTTTGCTTTTTGGATATTCATTTCTGCTTTTGTTTTTGATTTGTTGGAAGGAGCCATGAATCATACATGTATTTGCTTTTTCAAACCTGTTGTATATGCCCGTTTTCATCATCTATGTATTTTTTTCTTTTAAGTTGCTTGTATCACTGTCGACCTGAAGGCTGAACGTTCTCCATTGGTTAAATAACAATTAATTTCTCCAGTCTCTCTCAATAGAACCCCTATTATCTATCTCTAGTCTAGTAAATTTCATTTGGTTCCAATATATGTATTTGCGTTTTCGCTGGTTCCCCTAAATCTGACGGAATCGCATAGGAAGAGAAAATTTGGGATGCTATTCTCTTATGGTTATTACCATTGTTCTGATATCTGACTTTCTTGATTACAGTAGGACCATAGATGTTCCAACTAATTTATGTCATTTTTATCTAAGTTTCTGATTTATTTCTTCGTTGATTGCAAAATAAACTTTAGGACCAATATGGAGCACCTCCAGATTTCAGAAGATTGTTGACGACAAAACTGAATTTATTGACAGCAAGTGGAAAACTAATCAAGGTATATTTTAGATATGCAATTTCTCCGATGGTTATTACCATTGCTTTCTACTATGCAAACCTTGGATAATGCATCGGAACAGAAAATTTGGGATGCTATTCATTTATGATATATGTATCATAGCAAAAATAAATTTGCGTTTGTCACTCCTAAAATGGTTCTAAAAGAAAATACGTATTTTTTAAAAAAATAAAAATAATTTCTGTTGCGCTTTTCAAAGTGCTACAGCTTCTTTTTGTAGTAGTGTTACTTCCTACTTGAATCATATCATTAGTTTTACATATAAGAAAAATTTGCTCAAAGATCTTGTCAATTCTAATCTTGGAGACACCCTGAAAAAGGATAGAAATTCACCACTTTTATCTTTTTCTCAATCACTCTTTATCTAAAATTAATTTTTTTAATTAATCCCCTATTCCCTATATCCTACTCTTTTAATTCTAGTTGTATAATCTCCTTTTATAATTAATAATTTTATCCAAAAAAAAGATAATTAATTTGTATACATTAAAAAAATTAATTAAGTTAATTATTAATTTATGAAAACTTTGTATTTGTTTCACAAAAGTACCCATGCATACGGTCCAAATAAGTCACCTTTTGAAAAATTCTTTGGTCCCCAATATAAGTAACTTGGAGTGTAATTAGTACTTATTTGCCACCAATTTTGTCCTTGTAATTAATGTTTAAATATGTCTTCTTATATTTTTCTCTCTTAATATAGGTGAAATTAGAATTTTATTTTCATTTTAAGACAAACTTAACGAGAAACACATCTAATATTTGCAATTTATCGGAAAAGTTTGGAGATTAAGTTAAAAAAATAAAATATATTGAGGTTAGTGAAAGAGATTAATTTTACTAAATTATATATATTTTGCTTTCCGTATTGATGCTTATGGATTTTAATTTTTTTACATAAAATTCAACAATGAAAATAGATAAGAAGAGTTTTACCAAATTAAATTAGATTAAAAGCGCGTATAGATAAAGTTGTCACTGACCCCCTTTTTATTGATGTATATTTGACTAAATTTTTTTTCCTAAAAAAAAATTTGTAGACAATTACAAACAAACACATACGTCTATAGGCTGGATTTTCTGCCATTTTAATATCAAGCCACAGTTTCTTTTCCTTTTTTTTTAAATAAAATTGTATAGTAATTTAATATATTGATTAATTTATACTAGAGCATTTATAGGCAAAATAATAATAACTTTGTTGTTATAATTATTTTTTTATATTTTTTATTGGATCAAGGTTTCTCCTTTTGAAATTTAGAAAGCAGATGGTTTTCGCTTCTTTCAACAAATATGCTTCTCCAGATTGAAACTTGTATTATCCTTTTTATTGGGGTGAGACCACTTACCATCTCAATTAAAACTTGTTAATTAGGATTGTTTTTTTAATATAGTTGTTCGATTGTGTTACATTCAAGCATTGTCATACCCAATTAGTAATAAGTACTCCTTTAAAAATGTTTTCTAAATTCACACGGATTTAAACTTGAAACATGGTGCTTAAATGGCTAAAGCTCCTTCCATTAGGACTAACACTTGTTGGTTTTGTTGTTATAAATTCTCTTGATAATAAGATGAAAATGTAAACAAGCAACATAGCTTCGTTGATCATATATGAGCCAATCAGGCTATACAATAAGAATAACGAGCAATGCCCTTAAGGTGATGAATATGGAAACAATTAAAAGGGCACCACATGAGGTGAGGACCAATTTACCCTCCCTCTAGGTGAAGATCCAATCTCCCAATACAAATATTTCAGGACACCTATATATTAATAACCTTAATTAATCCAACCTTCTTTTGGCCAAAAAAAAAAAGTAATTCAACCTTCCAACCTTTTCCAGTCATATATATAATTAAAATCCTTAATTAATTTCATTTAAGAAATATCTAGTTGTATATTTCTGGACAGAAGTATTGAAGTTCCCAGCATGTTTGAATACCACACATGGTCTCATCATCAACCCTCCAACACATGCGATTTTTTTTTCCCTGGATCAACTATTTCCAATTTCTACTTCAGACTGATATCCATAACTACATTTCATGCTTTTCTTCTAGAACATAAAAACAACTTTCAAAACTTTGTTTTGGAGAAGAAAAAGAAGACACGAATCTCAATTTTCTTAAAGTTCTATATACATTATTCGATCATATCATATCAACTATAACTACTATAACATGTGTGTGTCTGCAATTCCCATTGTACCACTTAGCTCTCCTCATTATTTACATGTCAAAATATATAATGCACACATATCTGACTTCAATAATAAAAATAATTATACTTCGTGTATATATAAATGTATAGAATTTTGATAAGATTAAACTTGGAATATTTTATCAATTTAAGACCTGAAGTGTCATTATTAGTATGAGAAAATTAGTTGAAATAGACTAATAATAAAGACCAAAGTATTACATAGTTTTTAGTGAAAAAATGTTTATTTTATAATTTATAATTAATTCTACTTTCTATTTCATTTAAGAATTCTTTGAAATATGAAAAAGTGGATAATGTTTTTTTAGATGTTCAGAGAACTTTTGGGAGATATTCTATGTTTATTTCGAAGTTAATTACTAAGAGTAAATTTTAAAGCTTTCTCTGTGGCCCTAGATATTTCTAATTAATTAATTGTAATATAGGAAGGTTAAGAATTTTCTAGATTTCAAATAGAAAACAGAAAAAATTATGTAGAGAAAAATTGCCATAAAGTGAATAAGAATATTTATGTGAACCTTTATTTAAATCAATGTTAAGTTACATAATAAGAACTAAGATCTTATTATCTATTATAGATATTACGAAAGAAAATAGAAAAGAAATGGCCTACCCCCTGCCCTTTATTCAACTGAAAATCAGAAAGAGTTCCACCTTAAGCATCTGTAAGTTTTCCCTCCACGGTGTTCATATATAAAATCAAGATGAGGGATCATTTTGTACAGCAAATAGTCTACATATTTGGAGTATCTCAACCTCCACTGCTGACAAAAGATAAGGGGGAGGATAATAATAGCAAGGCCAAAAATAAATCCCAGTTCAGCACTCAAGAAATTCCAATCAATGTAACTCCCATCATTTGATTCAGATGTTGGGGACAATAAGCCTGGTACACCATCAGAATTGCAATTTTGCATCAATGGAGGTCCACATAAACCGTCGTTGCTTTTGAAGGAATCAGCCTGAAATGACTGAATTTGAGTACCTGTTGGGATTGGCCCTACGAGATGATTATAGGAGAGGTTGAGAAATGCAAGGAAATTTAGACTTGCAAGTTCTAATGGTATGTTACCACTAAAAGAGTTCATTGACAAGTCTAATGATTCAAGATTCTTCAAATTTTCAATAGATGAAGGGATGTGGCCCCAAAAAGCATTTTTTGACAAGTTAAGAACTTGGAGTGCTTTGAAATTCATAATCTCCTCTGGTAGTGGCCCTTCAAAATGATTGGATGAGAAATCCAAAGCAGTAAAGGCAACAAAAATCTTGACCAACTTTACTTGCCTTCCTTTGTTGACAATTGTCACCGAATCCAAGTAACTACGACGACCAAAATCATATGCATTCACATCCAAGAATATGCGATTGTTCACAGATGGTGGCTCTACTGCTATAATTCTGGCTAGCTTCATTGCAGCGTCTTTGTTCACAGAAGAGATTCCAATATTTACGTCCATGAGATTGATGTTATCATAGATGTCAATATAAAATTGGCCTGGTTTTGATTCACTTTTGTATTCATCAAGAATCATCAATGATTTCCAATTTTTCAAAAGTGAATCAGGTAGAGTACCACTTAAGTTATTTGACGCCACATCAACAATTTGAAGTGCCTCCCATTTTCCATTGCTATTTGAACATTTGAGATTCCCATAAAATCTGTTTGACCTCAGAATAAAGACTCTTAAGGTGGGTATGTTGGCTAAGAAGCATGGGAAACTATCTGTTAATTGATTGTTTCCAAGGTTTATGACTTGCAACTTGAAGCAATTGACCAAAGATGTTGGGACATTACCACTTAAGAAATTTTCATTGAGGTCTAAGAATTGGAGGGCACAAGAAGTTGAAAATGTGCCTGGAATCTGGCCTGTGAGGTTGTTACCAGCTAGATTCAACACCCTAAGAGTGCTACTCATTCTTGTCAAACATTCAGGGATGGAACCAATAAAATGATTATCAGAAAGATCAAGCATTCGAAGAGCAGACATGTTACAAAGGGATTTGTGGATTTTTCCATTGAAACTGTTATTTGCAAGGGAGAGAGAAATTGCAAAAGGGATCTTATTACCAATGTCTGGTGGGTCAATTGAGGTAAAGTGATTGCTTGAGTAGTCCAAAACGAGCACATTTTTTGGAAAAATGGGAACTGGGCCTTTCAGTTGGTTGGAATGAAGATCAAGAGAAAATAAATTGGAAGTGATATTTTGAAAAGGACCTTCCAAATCTGTGAGAAAATTGTTGGAAAGATTTAGAAAAACCAATGAAGGAAACCTCCAAATCAAGTTGGGTAATTTTCCTTGAATTTGATTGTTGGAAAGGTCAAGGTACAATAAATTGGACTGATGTATGAGAAAACTTGGAAAGTCTCTCAAATTACAAGAAGCTAACATGAGATTTCTCAATTTAGGGAATGGTGATTGATTTTGGCTGTCCACTAAAGATGCATCATTAACCAGCAAGTTATTATGAGAAAGATCTAATGTGGACATATTTCTCATGTTTTTCAACAAATCCAAATGTATGGTGCCATTGAAATTGTTTGAAGAAAACTCAATGAAACTGAGTCTTTTGAGAAGAAAGATAGACCTCGGAATATGCCCTTGTAATTTATTCCCACTGATATCGAGGAACTCTAATGGAGAGAAAGAAGCATTTGGAAATTCATCCACAAGACCCTCAAATCCATTATGAGAAAGAATTAGTCCATGCAAAGACGGAAGTGTAAAAAGAGAAGATGGAACACTCCCATTGAAAAAATTGCTGCCTAAATCTATGACCACAAGATTTTCAAGGTCCTTGAAATGAAAAGGTGGAACTCCCCCCTCCAAGTGATTGTTCTGGACAGAGAGATATGTAAGGTTCCTCGACATGTTGAAGAATGGAAGTGAGCCAGTGAATTTGTTGAATGACAAGTCTAGATGAGCAAGTGAAGTCAGTTTTGAGATTGAACCAGGAAGTCTTCCATGGAATTTTGAATTTGATAGATCTAATGAAGACAGAATCCTCAAATTGTGAATAGAACCTGGTAGTCGCCCAGAGAAATTTGTATGGCTGAGGTTCAATGATTGGAGAATCACATTATGTTGGAAAAATGGTAGTGAGCCCTGAAGATCCTGATTATTTGACAAATCAAGGACTTGTAAGTTCGGCATTTGGAAGATTTGCCTTGGAAACACACCAATCAAGTTGCAGTTTCTAAGATGCAAGGTGGTTAAGTTGGTTAAACTTCTAAATGTCTCAGGCACTGAACTTGACATATTGTTATTGTTCAAGTGAAGTACTGAGAGAGATTGGAGCTTTACAAGTGATGAATCAATAGGTCCAAGGAGCGAACAAGATGACATACTCACAATTTGAAGATTTTGCAGTGAAGATAGCGCATGGCCCCACTGTTTCCCTTTAATGGACATATTCACACCATCAAGATATAACTCTTTCATTTCTGTGAGATTCTGCAAAAACTTTGCTATATCTGTCTCTTCAAGTTTCAGAGTGTAAAGTGAGGCAGACAAATCAAGAAAAACAAGCTTCCTTAGATATGATACCTCACATGGAATTTGACCTTTAAAGCCAGCATATGACAAATTCAAATACCTCAAATTTTTGAGACTGTGCAATTGAGAAGGAATCTGAGTATGAAAATCGTTATAAGCCAAATTCAAATTTTGCAGAAATTGTAGGTCGAAGAGGCTGCTAGAATTGTCAAGTCCTCCAAAGATGGATTCTTCACTGAGATCAAGAGCTATAACATGTCCCTTATCATCGCATGTTACTCCACTCCATTGACAGAAATGACTTTGGTTCCAATGAACCAATTTCTTGGACTTGGAAGGGTCGAACACGAGGCTGTCTCTCAGATTAAGCAAGGCAGATTTTTGATGACTAAGGAAATGGCCATAAGCTGCAACAAAGATATTGATGCTTGAGTTTATAATGCAAAAGGGTATCAAGAATAGCCATATAATTAGCATGGACCTCATTGTATCTGAGAAACTCAATCTTCTCAACAAGTGATCAAGTGAGGAAGATCGGCGCATTAAGTTTCCTTTTATGCATTGCGACTAGCTTTGAAATTGACGGAATCTAAGTCGTATAATAATGTCAAAGGTTTTTGGAATCTTAAGAATTTGATACATCATATCAAGGCATCAATCCCTCCTATACGGCTATACCCAGCTTTTAGCGTACTTAGCAAGTTGGCATGACTTTCCATTGCATATTTCCATCTTGATTGTGACGATCATTAGAGTTACTTACATATGTTATGTTGTAATACTCCAATCGTAGATACAAAATCTGGTTTTAGTTGTTTTGGTCCTAAATATACAAGAACTCAATTTACTTTGTGTTCCAATTTCATAATGTTTTTTTCTAAACTATCCTTATAACTCCCTCCGGTGTTAAGTAGAAGCAGCTAGATGTTTTTTTTTTTTTCAAACGATTTGATTTTTAAGCATAAAAACCTTCTTTTGTCTCTGTTCACTAGTCGAAACGTACTTCTGCATAACCGTTGAAAGGAAGACTCCGAATAATTTGCCTTGAAAGTGCAAGGTACAATTCATGTTACATAGGAGGGAGATGAGTCTATTTATGTTACAGTAAAGCTCAAACTGCGAAAAGAGGAATTAAATCGAGGGAAATAGTGTTGTAGGAGAGATCAAACTTTATGAGTCGACAAATTTTAGTTGACAGTACAGGCTTTGAATTAAAAGTCTGTTTCCTGAACTATATATGTGCTAATCGTATACATTACATTCCAGTGGTGATCAAAGTTCAGTTAAAGATACCTTTATTTCCGTATGTCTCAAATTATTACAAATTCATAATCTTAGTTTACCCAAAAAAAAAAGGGAAATACATAATCTTAAAATAATATATAGATATTATAATTGTTTGCACAATAGCATATGTCTCGCCTAATAATACCTAGTATTATATGATGAAATATGTTGGCTGTTACGTTGTGTAAAATTATTAAATTATATATTGCATGATGGTTTTATTTCAGGTACATTTTCCAACTACTTATAGAAGGATGAGTGTCTAAGATCAAACTTTTCTTGATTTAGAGCTTTTATGAAAATCATCATATTTCTTCTGGTTGCTTAGGTGACAATATATAAAAACACACATCATTTTTTTCTTCCAATATGACATAATACTAAATATCATGTAGTTCTACGAATAAAATGACATACTCACATAAAAAGTGGGAGGTAAGACAAAATGGAGGCAAGAAAGAAAGAAAAATAATACTCCAACATGGAAAAAAAAACATAAACACAGTTCTAGAAAAAAAAATCTACATTACTATTTTTTATATATATTTCAATGCTTTACATGTTTTTATATTATTTTATATACCACTTTGTTTTTTGTTTTTGATTAAATATTTTTGTCAAGTTGTTTTCATCCCCCCCCCAATGCATGATATTTCTTTGGTCATGGTCATAAATTATATGGACCACTGTTAATTGAGTTGAAAAACCATCTATAATTTTGACATCTTAATTTGACACTTTTAACTTTGACCAAAAAAAAAATTTGACCCTTTCAACGTATGTGAAATTACTTTAAAAGAATTGAGCTCCGTTTCTTCTTTCTATTCTCCAAAACAAAGTTTGAATGTTGATTTTGTGTTCTGGTGGGAAAACATGAAAACGTAGTCATGGATGACCTTGATGTAGAAATTGGAAATATAGTTGTTTACAGACGAATGTTTATATTGAAGCTTGATGAGACCGTGCGAGATATTCAAACACGGATAGAGCTTCAACATTTTCGTCGAGAAAAAAAAAACTAGATATTTCTTGAATGAAATTAAGGATTAAAATTATATATGTGAATGAAAAGGCTAGAATGTTGAATTGGTCAAAGTGATTTATTTATTATGAATGTTAACAGTTACCTTTGGAGTTTAGAGTTAAGGTACATTTTCGCCCCGAAAGTTTTTTCAGAGAAGTATTTTCGTCCTGGAAGTTTTTGTTGGAACAATTTTACCCTGGAAGTATTAAAACGCAGCAATGTTGTCCTGATAAAACAGAGAGGCTAACGGATGTCTGTCACGTAAAATATAATGCCATATCATATGTCAACGTGGGATAATGTTGCCCAAAAATATGTACATTTTCACCCCAAAGTTTTTCGGAGGAACAATTTTGTCTTGAGAGTTTTCTCGGAGGGAGTGTGATGTGGACACCTATGTGGCGTCTTATCCGACTTGCAATATCTGTTTGTCTCTCCGTTTAATTAGGGCAAGATTGCTACATTTTTATATTTCGATAACGAAATTGCTTCACTGAAAACTTTCAGAACGAATACGCTCCTCTAAAAAAATTCCAAGATGGAAATGTACCTTGACCCTTAGAGTTTATGTATAACTATCTCAGAATATGGTTTAAATGTATTGGGAGGTTGGAATTAGAGTACCCTTACGAAGGGCTCAATTGTTTCTAGAGTCATCACCTTTAGTGGTTTATTGTTATCCTTAATTAGTATATTGCCTTAATAATTGGTTCATATTATCAAGAGAGACTATGCAATTTGTTTTTCTTATTCATCTTGTAAATAGAATTATAACAACAAAATTATTATTATTTGACCAAAAAAAATGCTCAAGTATAAATTAATCAATATACTAAATTATTTACTGGTCGAAAAATATATTAACTTATTTTACAATTGTTAAAAAAAGAAAAGGAAAATGTCCGAGTGCGCCTAACTCACTACTTTGACTTTGTCAAGTCACAACCCAAACAAGTTAGTCAAATGCCAATGGCTTCATGCAAAAATGACATCAAATTCTTACTTTTTGAAAGAAGGGAAGTAGCGGAATGAGTTCCACGACCAGCCTATAAACGCGTATGTGTTACTTTGTTCGTAATTATCTCTAAATTGTTTTTTATTTGTTATTTTTTTTGTAATATTTCCCAATAAGTCAGCATTAATATGTTTTTTATTGAACTTTGTGTTCCTTGAATTTATAATTATTATAATATTATTTAAATGTTGTTAAAAACTGTCACTATTATTGAGAAGGACCAAATAAAAAATATAGATTAGAGAAATACTTAATAAAAATATTTATCGATATTTATGTTTGTTTACTATTCCGTTAAAAATGATGAAAAATAAACTAAAGTGTCGTTTCAAAAATTCGGGAACAAGAACGGGTATTTTTGAAAACTATATTCCAAATTCCCCAAAAATCACTAAAAATAGAGAAAGTATAGAGCAGTATTTGAGACACTACATGTGAAAATAGGATGAAAATAATTTATTTAGAAACAGAATATTAGCCGAGATTAATTATTTTTAAGGATTTAGAGGTCTCAATAATTGAGATAAAAATGAGGGAATGTTAATTGAGCATTTATAGGAGTTTATAAAATTTTCCCTGACCCTTGATGCTGAAAGGATTAGCTTTAAAAATATTTTAAGTGTATTTTTGTTCGGGGTAGGTGCCGATTTCGACAAAAACAGCCCAGAAATTGAAAAGGGCAGATTTTTCTCCTAGAAATCTGCTAGGTGGCGCCATTTATGAGTGAAAGGGAAGGAGACAGGTGTTGAGTGTGCTTTTCACACATACACATAAGGCAAAGAAGGAAAAAAATAAACACTTCCATTAGTCATAAACACATTATTACACTGTATCTGCAATATTACAGTGATGAGTTTTTCAAATCATCACTTTGACTGATCTTTCCTTCACTCGAGTGATTTGTTAAATTTTGAGAGAACAGCCAATCACTCTCCTAGTGACATGCTGGTGATGTTAGAAGCAACTGTATCACTTGAGTGATTTTTATCCTGTAAAATACTGAACCTAAGATTTGTTATCATCAAAATATGGACTCTAACATTTTGATCATTATTATTAAAACGAATTTTCCTTTTAGTCTGTTGGTATTGCAATGTAATTTCAGAATTTCTTTAAGTCCTTAAATAAAAGAAAGTCAAATATGTGAGTTTAAAGTTAAATTCTCTAAAAACAAAATTGTAAATTCAGGGTAAAGTAGATTAGTGTATTCAATAAAACAAACCCCAAGCTAATTTCAATAAGTTAATATATTATTAATGATTTATTTTTCTAATTTTTTTGCCGTCAATTTATTCTATTAAAGCTTACCTTACTAATTTATTATGAATAATGACAGTAAAAAAAAAATGAAAGGCCATGATAATGCTGCTTATGAATTAAGTCTTGCATTTGAATTTGTGTGGATATAAAGAATGCCTTTAATGCTGCTTATATAATATATATAATGCTACTATTAAATTAAGGAACAGTAAAAGATGATACTCTGGATGGTTAGCAGTGATGAAAGAGCGACTTATTACACGAGTCTCATAAGAAATGATCTTTTTTTTTTTTTTTGCTTTGCACACTTTTTTATGTCCCCACTTTCATTTTTTTTTCTTTGACCTTTTTTTTCAGGTTTTGGGCGTGGTGGAAGTTTCAATTCTCTAATTAATTTTTTCAATACATTGTAAGTTCTTAAATTTTTTGAGCTCACAAATTTAATTCTATTAGTAGTAAATATTTTAATTCATTTTTATTTACTTGTATTTGTTTCATCAATTTCGTTGGGTGTTGAGAGAAATTTATATGTAAAATTTTTAGACTGTAAAAGTGGTTCTGAAAGAAAATACGATTTGGAAAAATTAATGATCTTGGAGACACCCTGGAAAAAGGATACAAATTCACCGCTTTTATCTTTTTTCAATCACTCTTTATATAAAATAAAT
>QFDD01114940.1:0-10998 GCA_006871305.1 Vachellia collinsii
GCAACTTTAATTCATTTACAAACTACAAGACTAACTGGTTTCGACCACCTCAGTAAAACAGAAACTTGAGGTTAATGCTGACCAAAGGAACATAAAGGACCCCAATATCTATATATTCGATCATTACCGAGGTTAAACGTTTTGTTTTATCGAATAAACTTCCTAGTTCATTTGCAACACGTAGGTAGAAGTAATTTCAACTATCAACCCGAGAATAAAAACATACAAAACTTATTCATATGAAAAGCATAAGCTCTTCTTGTTTCCAACTAAGCAAGGTCGAAACCATGAAGTTATCAAAAGACGCAATACAGGAAATTTCCATTTTTGGAGAGACCCAACAATTAGGTACCCGGAATGCAATGTTCGCTTGATATCATTCTCATCATTTCCTCAGAAACGTCGATAAAAAATATATCACTACCCTGCAAACCCAAAACTCGAAAGAATTGATGTCGAGTACCTGATCACCGATTTTCCACCTGGAAACATTTTTTCCGACGGCTTCAACAGTTCCGGAACACTCCAATCCTGGGTAAGGGCTCGCACCTTTTGGAGGAGGGTATAAACCTTTCCTCTGCTGGACATCGGCTCGATTCAGCGCGGTTGCTGCTATTCTGATGAGGACCTCGTCGTCTTTGATCTGTGGGTCTTCCACTTGTTGAAGTTGCAACACTTCTGGGCCACCCGCAGTAGTTATCACTATGGCCTTCATTTTGGAAAAGCTGAATTAGCTTTCGTCTCTGTCGCCGGAAAGTCACTTGCAGAACTTACCAGCAGCGTTCCTTGCAATGAGTTGAATTCCATGGCAGTCGGCACCACCCATCATCACATCATGGCGAAATGATACGGTGTCGTTTCTGGGAGAGTGATTAGCCGTCCTCCTGATCCTGATATTACATTTCAGTTTTCTTTTTTTTGATACAATACATTTCAGTTTTCTGTAATTGGGATATTTTAGATTTGTTTAAATTAAAACAGGGCCCATACTATTTAGTGAATATGTTTTTTTAAAGAAAAAAAATTAGTAATTCAAAATTAAAGGCATTCCATTATAAAGATAGGACATGATGCTATCACATGGAAATACAAAAAGGGATTAGTTTCCGTAGGGACCATAAGCTCAAATGTTTATGATTAACAAAATTATTAAAATATTAAAGGATCCTTTAACAACAAGGTAAACTTGTTAATGGCAAAAAAAAGGGTAAACTTGCACCCACAGAACCCTAAAACACTTAAAAGGTACAATTTTATATTGAAATAAAAAAATGGAATAATTCTACCTTCATCTAATAATCTCTTTAACACAGTTATCTTTCATAACAGCTGGAAATTATTTTTTTAATGGTATGCACTGTTCATCATCTTCTTTGTGGGGTTTCCACAAAGACTTGCCTGTCATTAGGAAAACTAGCTGGTGCTCGCCCGTGCGATGCACGGGGAGCTTGATCTTCACATCTAAAAGCACTTCAACATTTTATTAATACTATTACATGTAAATAATTTATTTCCCTTAAAGTGGGGACGACAAATAACAATTAAATTATAATAACATATTTATTTCCATTGAAACATCTGTGAGTACATTAAGGCAAGTTTTGAAATATTTCACGATATACAACATTTGTTGTTGTATTCTTAGAAATGTCTGTGTTCTCATTTACTATTACTTTCAATCCATCAACAGATTTCACCCTTGACAATGCAACATATAACTGGCCATGAGTGAAAACAGGCTTTGTCAAATACAGTCCGACACGCCTCAATGATTGACCCTGACTTTTGTTGATGGTCATAGCAAATGATAATGTAATTGGGAATTGCCTCCTTTGCATACGAAAAGGCCATTTGCTTTCAGAAGGATTCATGTCCATCCTATGTAACAAAACTCTTTCATTTGGTCTTGATCCATTCAATGTGATGGATTCAATGACCGTTTTCCCAAGCTTTGTAATTATAAGGCGAGTACCATTGCATAGACCAGCTGCTTGATCGATATTTCTCAACAACATAACTGGTGCTCCAACCTTAAGCGTCAATTTGTGTGGCGGTAGTCCGGAGCTTGATATGGTGTTTAAGAACTCTGTTGTGTACAAATTGTCAAAGCAATCTCTATCTTCACCTGATTTACAAACGGTGTCGCAACTTAGGTATTGACATGAGTCCCCTGGTAATAGAGAGCACATGTAATCATTGATATGAGTAACATGCTCTATTGTTGGTGCTAGTATTGCTCTATCATTAAAGTATTCATTGCTTGATAAGTTATCCAATAAATTTGGATATGTCTCACTTACAATTGCATCCAATGGATTTGTGTAGCTGGTGATTAAAAATTCATGTGGTATCTCAATATCTGTGGTACCATCATGAGGAAGTCCAATCTTTCCATCACCCACATCTAATAACCATTTTGAGAACTTTTGTAGCAATTGGTTACCTTTATCATTAGGTGATGAAGTTAACCTCATGTTCTTCGTTAATTTGAAAATAGTGCAATGACCCCATAAGTGTGAAGAACTAATACATGCATCAACAATACTGGCCCTTGTGCCTCTTGGGATTACAGGTAGGATTTGGCGAAAATCACCACCCATCAACATGCACTTCCCACCGAATGGTGCATTGCAATGCATAATATCCTTCAATGTACGATCAACAGCTTCAATACAATAACGTTGAACCATTGGAGCTTCATCCCAAATTATCAGCTTTGTACTTATTAGCAATTTTGCTAGTGGAGAATTTTGCACAATGCAACAAATAGAAGACTCATTAATTTGAATAGGAATTGCAAACCTTGAATGTGCTGTTCTGCCTGCCGGTAATAAAGTTGCTGCTATTCCACTTGATGCGACAGTTAAAACAATCTCCCCTTTTGCACGCAATGTTGAGGTCAATGCATTCCATAAGAATGTTTTTCCTGTGCCTCCGTAGCCATAAACAAAAAAGAAGCCGCCTCTATTATTGTACAATGATGACATAACCTTATTGAATATATTCTTTTGCTCGACATTCATTGATTTCACTAAACGATCAGCTTCAATTTGTAATGTATTTCTGTCATAATCTAACTCCTGGAGGATGAGATGGTTACTGATGTCAATTTGGGTAGTGACTTCCGGTAATGGAAGTGAAGGGAAGTTCAAAAGACTTTTTCCATTCTGTTAAAGAAGCTTATCAATTTCAATGAGTGTTGCTTGTTCCTTGTCATACAATGATACATTATGATCTACAAAAATAGATAATTTTTGTTAAAATACCATAAATATTTGCATGCATGATAATTAAGTTAATGTTTATGTAATACTTACTTATAAAAATGGAATCCCCACGCGGTATGTACAATAAATCTTCTGATAGCAATGTTGAGGTCTCTTTCCACACATGATCCGGACGATTCAGGCAACAACATAATAACATGCTAACAAACATTTTCCTCAGTAAGTGTCCCGATGCCCAAATTGCTGCCTCTTTTATTGCACATATATACTCCTTATCATCATCCAATAGACCCAGTGCAAAACATGCTTCTCTAAATGTTGCATGTATAACTCCATCAACCTTTTTTATTTCATCAAAAGAACGTGGTCCTCTAACTTTTGTTAAAAGTATTCGTAGGAAGTATAATTCTCCAGATGTTGGTGCTGCATGAGTTATTCTACCAACTGCAAATCCTTTTCGCCTTCGTTTCCATTGACGTTTATTTCGTTGGTAAACATAATGATGTGGAAATTCAGCATATGTCAAACTTCTAGCATATTCATCAACTTCATTGATCTTCATCCATGCAAGGAACTGTGATTCACATACACGCTGTTTTTTAAGCAAGTCAGCATCATCATCTGTCTCAACGTAAATAATTGTTTGTTGATTTGGTAGGTGGAAACTTAATCTCTCAACAGAAGGATATCTATGGTGAATTTGATATCCAAAAATCCTCCATGCTGCCTCACATGAAGAAATGTATCTGCAGTTGTAGTACTGTTTGATTTCATCAAATATTTCTCCTCCATTTTCATCAAAAATTCCAGCAACAACTTTATCATTTCCTTTGCTAATGTACTTGAATAAATACTTGATAGCAGTTGATTGGTTGCACTTCTCCACATTTATATGAGTTTGAAACATACGTAACAACAAATGATTGTATGGTACAACATAACGATTGTCCAATTGAATTGACTTAACTTCGACTGTTCTCCCATCATCTCTTCTCCTGTATGTAGGATAACCATCTTCATCAATCATTGTTTTGTCATTGAACCTCTTTGGGAAAAATTTGCTGCATTTCTTATCTTTCATGCAGGGTGACTTAGGGTTGGCAATACCACAAGGTCCATGAATCATAAATTTCTTAACCAATTCGTACAAAATAGGATCAGAATCCTTATCTGGTATTTCTGCAGATATCATCTTATCCACTCCTTCAGGATCTGTTATCTTATCAATTCGATCAAGGAATAGAAGTATATGTGCATGCGGCAATCCCCTCTTTTGAAACTCAATAGTGTAAACCTCTACAAATGGAAACAATTATTAAATTATTGTACTGTTGAAATTGTTGTGAGACATTTTTTAATAAAGTATGAAAAAGTAATTACAAACCAATAATGCAATGACAACATAAAATAACTACTCACCTGCACTGACTTTTCCAAATATCTTCTTTTGCTTCAATATTCTCATTAGTGATTGCAATTTTAACCTAAATATCCTGCTAAGGATCTGTGGTGTGTCTGATGGATTTAAGGAGTATGCGTTGCAAAACCTTGTTACTTCTGCCCATGCTGGGTTGCAAGTGAATGTTATGAAAATGTCAGGATATCCATAGAACCTACATATAGCCATCGCATCCTGGTAATTTAAAATCATATATCTAGCTCCTCCAGTAAAAGATGATGGCAATATTATACGCCTTCCAGTTGATGAAGCATCTCGCTCTCCGCTTGTTAAAGCATCTGATAAGCCTTGGTACAAATCAGCCTTAGTTCTTTCTGATGAGTCCTTACCCAAAGTAATCGTTGTGACTCAATCATTGTGTAAGCATCAACCAAAAATTGTTGAAGTAACCTTGATGCATGTATCAATGATGGCACTTCACTCTCCCTTACCATTAGTCGATATGCGAAGTACTCTCTCATGCTAAGTTTTTTTCTCTTGGTAGTAGAGGTCAAAGTCTCTTGTCTATGATCAATATCATCTCTGTATCCATCATCACCAAAAGGGAAAAGAATTGGGTATTGTAGTGGTAGATATGCAGCATGTAACTCACTTATACGTGTAAGTGATCCTGATAACTTCTCAATTATGATATCCCTGACATTAAACGTCATATCAATATCTCCAACAATTAAAGCGGCTACTTCAGAAGCAGATGGTAAATTGTAAGTACGACCGTCATGAGCCCTGGTACTAATTAATCGTAACTTGACTGCAGATCGTGCATTCATGTTGATCATTGATGATGCAAACCTATATTGACGTACAAATGGATTAAATTCATCCAACACTTCCTTCAGAGATCTAACAATATCAGGATCAATGCTTGATTGTTGATGACATTTACTACAAAATGGAATATATTAGTACCAATATACAAATTGTTTAAGATACAACGTGCTGAATTATATTTTGTATTTACCTTACAGCAGAAATACGATTGGCAACTTCATTCTCAGTATCATATATGTAGAGCTGTGAATATACAGGCCTTGAACCTTCTGGTGGTAACAAACTACCAATACTATGGTAATTTATGCCAGACATCACAAATGAGTATGGTCCTTGACCACAATTCTTTGAGTGATCAATTTTTCCTCCAAACGATGTGAACGAAAACATGTTATTATATTGTCTAATGTTCGTGTAAAAGTTCTTTGACCGTTGTGAGCTCTTGTCAAAGAACAATTCATACAAAATTGGAGGAGGTGTCTTCATTGTTGGCAATTGAACTTTCCCTTTCCCACAACATAGTGAGAATGTGTTAGCTGTATTTTTTGTATCCTTTTGAACTCTTTCATTGATCCATAGCAATGCTCCACAAAATTTGCATGTATGTATTGTATCACCTTCATCCACATAATCTGTGGAATACTTGTATTATGGGACTAATGAAAGCTAATATAATTAATGCAATACTACCAAAAGTGATAGAATGATCACATAAAAAATTGAACCTGTAGTAGTTGATTGTCGTACATTCTTGTGGCCACTGGATGTATCATCATATATAATGAATTCACTCTCTTCAGCTGATTCCATATGTAACATATATCCAAAAAGTCAAAATAATTTAATAAATTGTATCTAATTATAATAAAAAGAATTCAATATAGATGTGCTGACCCTCTGATTGATGTTGGATTGATTCTTCATTTTCAGAGCAATCACTTTCATTAGGATCGAATGAGAAATTTTTATTTGTATAATCTACTCCTTCCATGTTAGCTTCAAGGCCAAAAAAACAAATTCTTTAATTAGAACAATGAATGATGTACCTAGCAATTCCACATATAATAATGATGCTAACCCATACCTGTTCCCATATTATTTGTTACATTTGAATTTAAACTTGCAGTGATTCCAAAGTGTACTCTGTTATCAAAAGCCCTGCTTCGACCCTCAATATTGGCTATTGCAAAATCAATACCTGCCTTGCTTCCTTGACGTGAATAGCTTCTTTTAGTTCCTTGCTGTCTACGTACTTTTTTATTTTGACAATGAGTAGTAGATGATGTGTCTACACAAGTCGTAATCAAAATAAAGTAATTATAACATACTTAATATAATATATTGTGCCACACTGTTAGAAATAAGGTGGCAATAGGAGGATGATAAAATAACCATAGACAAACTTACTTGGGGACAAGGTTGGGATAGTTGATTCATTGAATTGCTCTTCTCTGGTTTGATTTAAATTTTCAAAGAATGAGTATCTTGCACTCTTTCGTTTGAACCCTTGTTGTCCTACTTTTTTTGACACTTCCAAATGTTTTATATTTGTTAAACTTGATCCTTCATAATGAAACAACAAATATATGAAAATCACATTCTTAAATATAGCATGCGATATAACTAACGTGTTTGGATAAACGTTTAACAAAGTTACCTTCAAATCTTGCTTTCAAAAACTTGCTGCTCAGGTTTGAGGCCACGTTAGTGATATCCTTCAAGGCATATGGATGTGTTTGTTGTTTATGCATAAGCTTTTGACTATCTTGTGTGAATGTTGTAGCTTGCTGTTTTGTTGTCACATCACATGAACTATTCCAGCCACAACAATGAGAAGATCCAGCATAATCCTTGCCTACAAATGATTATGAAATATAAAACGTGATTAAGATTTAGTTGATCCAAATAAAAAAAAGTTGTTTGTGCAAAGGTAACTCAATTTTATCTCCATTCGTTCCAAGTTCAATTAAATCATGACATATGTTTGAGGTAATAGCTGACTGGTAATCAAATCTGTGTGGGTTGAACAAAGATGATATCCATTTGTAATTGTTCTAAAAAAGTGTGTGGTTATTGGTTTGTTGTAAGGACAAAATTGGCATATTCATTTAGGACAGGAATGTTATATTTAATTTTTGTAACAGGAGTATTGGTATTTATGAAGTCAGATTTTTATTATGTGCCTTTTGATCTGTTACCCACTAAACCAAAGAAGAAAAAAATAGAAAAAAATAATACATGGGTGCAAGAAATTAAAATCTAAAAGGACTATATTAGTTCTGGGGAAAAATTCAAAAAGGATTATATTAGTACTAACCAAATGGGTAATATTAGTTCTGCATAAATTAAAATCTAACATAATATTAGTTCTGGGAAAAATTCTAACCAAATAAGTTACAAATATCAATCTAGACGGTTGTAAACTGATATTAACCAAATAAGTAGATCTGATTGTTACTTTAGCAATTATTAAACTAAATTAGTAATCTTGCATGTTTGCATTTATGTCTTCAAATTTTACAAATAATTTGATTGTAATTTTGTTGGGTAGCCGTATACAAAAAAATAGATATCACAGTTACTGTAGCAATTATATAACTAAATTAGCAATCTTGAACTCTTGCATTGATCTCTCAAAATTTTTCTATCCTGTACTTAGAAATTATTTTTTCACATTCCCATAACTTATCAGCATTCGTTTGGGCTCAGGATTCCATTATTGGGCTTATTTACACTTACGTTTATATTCTATTTGGGCTCCATTGAATATTAGGCCTTCATTCCATATGTGTTTTTTACCCGCTAACCTTGGGTCGGGATGCTAATGTCTTTGTTGGGCTGAAAATCAATGTAATAATTCAATGGTATTATTATTGTTTAACGTTTACTTGGGCTAACTTGATATCAGAAAAAATTTAATCCCTATCCAATTTTGTTATTTAAACCTGTTAACCTTCATTTGGCTAGGCGACACATTTTTTTTAAACCGTTTACCCTCTATTTGGGCTTTTAGGTGGAAGTCAGAGTTATTTCAACTCTGGCCTAACGTGATTGAAGGAATTAGTTGAACTTCTTCAAAATAAAGAAAGTTTTAGAATTCTTTAGAGGTACTTTTGCTTGTACATGTTTGTTGCATTGTGGAAGACTATGGAGAAATATTACCTAAACTTTTGGACCTCTAATCGACATTTTCAATGACTAATATCATTACATGTTCCCAGTAAAATGGATTCGTTCATGACCATAATAATATTTATTTAGTTTCACAATTATTAATTGCAATGAACTTTCGAACAATATAAAAAAAAATAACTGTTTTCCACTCTCAAATTTATTTTTATATGGTTTTTCACTCATATAGAGAGTGAAGCTCTTATCCAATAGGTGCCTCATTAGCAGTCTAATTGAAACATAACTGTCTTATATTCAATCTAGACCAACATGAACATTATTATTTTCATGATATCAAGAAATAAGTAAATGAATCATGAGTGCTCAAGTACCTGGAACAGAGGGGGATTGATCATTAATTGCATATGAACTACTTGCCATGAACTGTTGCATTTTATCCTCTACAAAGCCATTGTCAAGATTTTTTGAGAGAATACCTGAGTAACATTGTAGCAAGTTATGAACATATGAGATGGGTAGATAAGGTACATATGAAGTGGATGTCTCCACGGTTATTAATGTCTCCATTTTATGTGTTTAATATACTTGCAACAATTATTTCAAAGTATTGTAATATGGAGAGATCAATATTCCAGAATATTGAAGACAAGTATTATCCAAGGACCAATTTATTTGAGGTTGATGATAGTAAAAACAGTGAGCTCTAACACTATGTTGGAAGGATGACCAATTAATATGCGAGTAACTTGTTGATTCAGAGCAAATTCCAATGTATCAAATCTCATTTAATCGGATGCTGAAAAGAAGGGAACGGTCATGGTTCGGGAATGCTATGAATAAGGAAAGTTGGCAATAATAATCATCAACTTCGTAGGATTCGTCTTAATATTGTCAGTAAAGAGTAGTAAGGGGTTTATTGTGATTTAATAAGTAATTTTTTTTATAATGGAAGTTCATTCTATTAGAAAGACCATTGATCAACTTGATGGAATGTAAATAACAAATTATATGGAAGTTAACCACGTAAGTTCAATTGAAGTGGAATTTGTGTCAACAATAACAATACCAACCAAACTACCAAGCCATAATACAAACGACAACAATAGCCAATAAACAGTAGAAATAGATAAATAAAGAGTTGATAGGATGAATAAGCATAGGAACTTATAAACTTAGGAACATGAAGACAATATGCTACTTGGTATGATAGATAATTGTTGATCTATTTCTTCTCCTGCTTAATGACTTTTATAAGTTTTTCTTGATGGGTTGTGGTGCTTGATGATTGAGAGTTGGTGGGACCCTCAGTAAGACAGTCAATTCTCTTACTTGTGTTCTTCCTTTTTCCTTTCCCTGTCTTTGGGGTGATGTAGTCTGGAAGCTGCGATATAGGTACATCATCTGGATCTAAATTAACGTTTGTTGAAGAAGGTGCACCACACGAGGCATTGTCATTATCAGGAAGCACTTGGTCTTGACATGTACTATCAGAAATCTGAACATGATTTAGTCCATAGTTTGACATGTGATGCGAATTAATGTTAATCATGATGCAAACAGTATAACAAATGAATAAATCAGAATGATGCTTGCACCTGATTTGCATGGCTTGCATGAACGTTATCACTCTATAATGGAATAAAGGTATAACTTAATATATGTGATAAGCAAGATATTATAGTAAATGGTTTTTTTTTATCAACATAGTAAATTATAGTGTGATAATTCACATCACTTAAAAATTTTTTGTTACCATCTCAGCAGAAGCCTCAGTAAATTGATCCATGAGATCCTCACATAGAGTGTAATGAACAACACTAATGCTTGCAGTGGGATGCCTTGAGTTGTAATCATTGCGTTTGAGCTTCAAGATCACTCTCCTCCCAACAACAGCCTCTAGCTCATCAGGAATATCATATTCACGATTTTCCTATTTATCATGTGACATCAAATTAATTATAAGCTAAGTTTAAAGGAATTTAGAAAGATTAGTATGTTTTCTATGAATCACCTTCTTAAGAATGGCCTTCAGCTGAGGTGCAGATTTCTGAATGAGTTGGACAGCCAGCTTATCCCAAAATAACACAGATGCACTTCCACTGTCATCAACAATAGTGTAATGCAGCTTCAACCTAAAAGCCAAAAAAATAAAACATGATAAGTATAAAATGACTTATACTTGATGACTATATGAAGCCACGAGGCATACTTAGGCTCAATTGAATCTGGTTTCCTTTTGCAATTAGGGCAATTCGTTATTCCATCTTCATCCTTAATTTTTGCTGAGCATTTGCCACACGCATCATAAATCCAACCATAACTTGTCTCAAGCTTTAAGATCTCACATATGATGAAGAAAATATCACCCTACAGTTTTTTTATTTCATAACAAATTAAATTCGTTGGCAC